>WAAD01036921.1:10233-21190 GCA_013389945.1 Fregata magnificens | reverse complement strand
CTCATCCATGCCGGTCTCTTGCCTTCCTTTCCTGAAAGATGTACATCCTTACTGTACTGTAAGGGGATATACTGAACAGGGAACATTTAATAAGCTTGACTTGATCTCAATAATTAGTTTTTCCATTGATTCTACATATGATTTAAAAAAGCAGGACTAGAGCTCATCGAAATTTGAGGATTTTAGTGATGCAATGTTTTACTTATGCATTTTTTAAAGTTATAGGAACTTCAGGCCTTAATTTTTAAAAACTTGCTTTCAATTTTAAATCGAATTTTAAGGAAAAAAGATCAGATTTAATTTAACTTGCAGCAAACATACAGAACCAATACGATTACTTTGCTAGTACAAACATTACAATGAAAATATAAATACAAAAAGGAATGTACTTTTCATTTTCAACTCACTGAAGTAGGAATAGAAAAGAAACAAATTACTGTAATATTTCTATTTGGATGGATAGATTTTTAGTCATAGTAAAGAACTAAAGCTATTAACTTGAAAATGCATTGAGAAATAACACTTCGGGAATACTCACCATACTTCTAATGTAGTCTACTGCTTTTTTTGTATCCATGCCTGACCAGTTATCGAGCATGTAGCAGATGCAGGAAGCACAGTACACAAACCTCATATCATTCTCACTTCCTTCCAGCACAGCACAGAAACGGAAAGAAAGGTTTCTTTCATTACACGTTTTATAGCCTGTTACATTAGAAAATATGAAAAGCACTTTAGGAATTGCAATCTTTTTCCTTTTAAAATAAGTTAGTTACTTCTATTTATAGTATTCACATGAATGTAACCCAAACCTACATTAGATTTTCTTTTCAGAAGATGTGATTCTAACCAAATGAATTGAAATTAACCATTATTAGCCAAATTAAACCAATTAACCAAATGAATTTAAATGAACCAAATTCTAACCAAAATTAATAGAACTATTAACATTTAGGGGCTTGGATAACCTTATTTCCAGTAATGTCATGACACTGGTCTTTATTTATCCAAATATGTTAATATAATGTTAATAATAATGTTTACATTCTTTCACGTATCACAGTATACACTGATGTATGAGTTACCATTGTAGAATCTACTATTCTTAGCAGAATTCTTTTCCTCCCTAGAAATCTTCATAGCTCACATGGCTTTCCTGTCCAACTTTAGGATCAGATTCCCATGTGTGTATAAATGTAGTTGTTATCATTACAATTTCTAATATAAATGGTGAAAATTACTTGCAATCCATTTTTTTGTTTCTAGTGGTTAGATTCTTTCCAAACTCTGAAAAGATTTTAAAGTTGTTATATCTAGGTTATCTAGATACAATCTGGTGTTCTCTCAGAGACCCTTAAAAGATGACTGATGCTGTGATTTGTTTCCTGATAAGCCTCCATTTGGTTCAAAGAGCTAGTTAGAATATTTTTACATAGGACAGTCTTTCAAGTGCCACTGTGACACTCCCCCTTTGACCCTGGGATTCAGTTATGTACTCCATCTTGTTGCATACAAAAGCCTCCAACACCTACTGGGAGATAGTTTCATCTCTCCTAACCTCAAGGTTGCCAGCTCCTGCTCTCTGCAGCTCAAACGGGGACCCACTCCATTACTCTTTGGATATAGTGAAGGGTATTCTTGGGAACCAGGACACTTAAGATGTGCCAGTGCTGTGGTTTACAATTTCATCCCATCCTTAGGTAACAAGTGCCTTGTATGTTATCTAGATACTTCAAATTACATTAAGCCAAGGTAAAGCAGAAATGCAAATACACACATTTATTCATGACATTTAAAAAGAGACAATATAATTACTTTTTTTTTTAGTTAATAAAAGATATGGGTGAAGAAATAAAAACTAAGTCTAGTATACTTATACTAGGGTAACACCAGAAAAGTTTCTCTTTCCCTCATTCAGCTCGCTTGCTGTTTCCACCTGGACAAGATGTTAGGTCAGGTTCCGGCCTTTGTGCATCCTTCCCCTTTGGTGCAGTAAAAGCTGTTTTAATAGGTATGAAAATGTCTGTCGTACTAGAAGTTGACTTCCGCCCAAGTAGCAATTCTACCCCAGAGAGGTGCAAAGCACTCTCCCTCTGGTGGCTAGCTGGCACTCTTCAGCAGGGAATACAAAATATAGGATCAAGTATAAGAGGTATCAGTCTGTACATTAAAACCATACATGATACAAACATGTAGAACAGGTTAACTGCGTGCAGTTTATTATTGTAATCAGGCATGATGACAAGCAACCACTTCAAGATGCTAGCGGGTTTGGAGCAACTCATCCCTAACTCCTTCCTCTTGAATAAACTTTAACAACAAAAATGGTACAACATATAATAGGAATGCATACAGCAGTGGTAGAAGCACCCCCACACGCTAGAAGATGTTGCAAATGGAAGTAGACCAACAAATCCATGTATACATACATTAGAATTTAGCCCATTAAGGTCAGTCTGTTGCTATAAGTAACAGGAAATTGTAGATCATATAGTTCATATTCACTACTTACATTTAGAACATTCTAGAGGGGGCAGGTGTTTGGTTTTATTTTTTTTTAAAACCTACACATGTAACACTGCATTTTAATAGTTATGCTCCATTTTTAAAAAAGTTTTAATTATAGAAGACTTCTAGGCAATACAAAGCCATTTGACCAAAACAAAGTCTTTCATAGCTAGTAAATGGGGACAGCAATTTCATTATGAAGTGAAACATAATTTCCTCAGGAATAAGATTTCTATAGTTATGCATTTCTTAAAGTACTCTTTAAAAAATGATATTCAGTAAAATCTAAGTACACAGATTGTGTAACCTAGCAGAAGTTTTCATTAGCTACCAGCTCCAGCCTACATAAAAATCAAACAGATGTAGTTCAAAGGGTATATAACATCCTATATATTAATGGATTGAATCTCTCAAAACCCTCCCACAAAGCAGAGCAAACATCATCTTAATAGTGCTCCATCAGGGCCTTGCAAAACTAGAGAATACGAATAGAGAAAACCTCACTTATCTGAAAGATATAAGAAAAAACCAACCAAACAAAACAACTATCCCCAATACACAAGCCAAACCATTAATTTTCCAATAGTATGTTTCTACAGCTGTAAGCAAACATCATCATTCTCCAGTATGAAAGCAACTCTGGACATAAAGTGCTCTTTGGTCCTGTAAACTAACTAGCATGTTGTTCTATTGCTTATCCTCATCAAAATATTTTCTGATAGAAAGAAATTATACAACTATTTTCATAAAAGTGTGTACTATGTTTAATTCTACACTTGAGTTTTCTATTAACCTTCCAGAGAGTTGTAAGATATTTTATATCTTTTACCTTCCATCCTCCAGCTGGAGAGCTCTCAGTCCTGCCAGTAAGGCATCTTTATTTACTCGACTTAAATCATCTCCAAGAATAACCAGACATGAAAGACCTGTGTAAGTCATTGCTATGTGCCCGCTATCATAGGGATGAGACATACCAGGACCCTTAAGGGAAAAAAGAAAGAAAGAAAATAAGAAAGAAAATAAGGATGGAAGGAAGGAAGGAAGGAACCCACATCATAAGAACTTATATTAAAATCACATATTCATTTTTTTATTATTAAAGAGGTAAGCAAAGTTCATTTCCCTTCACTAATTATGGTTAGACTGAACGCATCCCACTCAACTTTTCTGGATGAAAGTAAATTACTGCACAGCTCTACTACCCTTGTAAACAGCTCATCAGTAGGAAGCTTTGGAACAGGACTATGCCAACACTGCTATTCATGCAAGAGTTAAGCGAAAAGAATCAAATGTGCCAAACCATATCTAAGTTTATCCTGACATGCTACTGGGCATTAGTTCCCTGGCAGTTGGGGGAACTCTCTGTTAAATAGCCATACCACTACAGGTTCCTTCTGTAAAGATTTTAGAACCTAATGATCTAAAAGTAGAAAGTAGTGTGAGGGATTATTGGTAATCTCTCTGTCAGTTGAAGGGAAAACAAATTATCCCCTCATCTACTTTCATCTGTATTATAAAAAAAAAATCAGAGTTTAAACAAACTATTTGCATAACAAAGAAAGTCAACTAGGAAGCTAAAATGAGAGTTAAATGTTGACTAGTTACATGGTACAAAACACAAAAAGGAGGGAGATTGATACAGCTGTCCTAAAATTATTATTTTTCCTTGTGATATTTTATAGGTACATCCTGGACTGTACCAATGCATGACAACACAAACCACATGTAACAAGATGACTTTGGATACTTAGGATGGATCAGTTTGGAGCAACTGGAAGATGACTTTTTTTTTCTTTTAAAGAGGATAAAAGAGCTATTTCTGTACTGAGCAGCAAAGACAGACAAGTTTTTAAAGCACATTTTACTAGGATTATGTCAATTGCCATTTTTATTTTGCAATTCATATTAAAAACACATGTAAAAAGCAGTACAAAAACAAGTTAAATGAGATTATGTTATGGGTACACAGTATTTTCAGGCCAAATCATGCTTGTTTCCTAAGTCAGAAGACATTATTTGAAATAAGAAGCCAGGATAAAAATACCTATTGCCCACTGTTCTCACACTAGGGAATCACATTGCGGTAGGCAGGCACAAAACAAGGTGAAAGTGGCTGCAACAGCACTGAAAAAGCTCTAGCTATGCAACAGAGAAGGGGAACAGGGGAGTGCTGAGAGCTGCCCCTCCTCTCCCTCATTTCTGGCCCTGGGATCTCTGTCAAGAAGTGGGGCAAAAACCTCAGCAGTCATAGCTGGCTCCGCCTCCTGTCCCTGAGCCAGTGCTCCCATCACTCTCTCTTCCCCTGCACACTCCCCGGTCCCAGACACACTTCCCCATAGATGGAAGACAACTGCATACTCAAATGGGTTGGAGAACTATTGAAGTCGTGAAACAAGTTTTTCTTGGGTGGATGACAGGCTCTAATCTCTGAAGGAACAACTTGGCCTATCATACCATAATTTTATTATAAGCAGCTTAACCCTTGTGATGTATCAACACATTTGAAATGTAGATTTTCACTCTAAAAATCCATATATATATAGAGTGATACAAGCTTGCTCTGTCACAGAAAAGTATTCAGTTTCATGTAATCAATTAATTTACTTTTAAACAAAGCGAGTCTCTCCTGAAAATCCAAATTTGAACCAATTCTGGCTCTAAAAGGATTCTCAGTATCCCAGCTCAGTAGCTAAAACTTCTTCTCACATATTTTGTCAAATGAAATACATGACACACATAAGCAGATGAAAAAAATCTGTAAAAGTTCTTCAATATTTAGTACCAACTGCCTACAAAAAGTCACAGTAGGTCAATCAGCAGCTATGAAGAAAACTAAGTTTCCAAACACAGAATCATAGAATAGTTCGGGTCAGAAGGGACCTTTAAAGATCATCTAGGTCCAACCTAGATGATCACTAGACCAGGTTGCTCAAAGCCCCATCTAACCTGACCTTGAACACTTCCAGAGATGGGGCATCCACAACTTCTCTGGGCAACCTGTTCCAGTTCACCACCCTCGTCGTAAAAAATGTTTTCCTTATGTCCAACCTAAATCTACCCTCTGTCAATTTAAAACTGTTGCTCCTTGTCCTGTCACTACAGGCTCTGGTAAAAAGTCTTTCTCCATCTTTCTTATAAGCCCCCTTTATGTACTGAAAGGCCACAATGAGGACTTTTCCTTTCTTCTGCTTTTTGCTTCTGAGCTTCTTCACGACAAAGACATTTTCTTGAGCATTTTTTCTGAATTCTCTTTCTCCTTCAAGATTTCTTCTTTTTCTTGATGCTCTGGGGACCCCCAGAGCTGGATGTAGTACTCTAGGTGGGGGTCTCACGAGAGCGGAGTAGATATAGTGAAACAGTTCAATTTTAATTTTGAAAATTCTATTTCCAGAGGAAGGATTATATTTACTAAGCAAATGAGAATTACACTAAGGAAATTCAGGCTTGAGTTTTTAAAACCATGGTTACAGAAATTCTATCCAAATCTCTTAACTACTACGAAGGTGCTTGGATATTCAATAAATTTTCTAAGGCATCTGTAAATCTCAAAAGAATATTCCCCTTTAAGTGGCAATTTTTCACACCGTGTCAACACAAAGTAACTGAAAATTCCTGCTTTCTCTAAATTGTACTTTTCTATATACACACACATCCATACTGTCTGCAAAGCTTTGGTAGCCTACAAACATATTAAAATAACTGGGTCTTTATTTTTTGTGTGAATGCAGGTATTTCTTTTATACTATCATTCACTGCAATAAAAACAGATTACAGAAGTGTTATAAGCACATATACTGTATGCTCATGATACAAAATAACACACACACACACACACACACCCCCCCCAACAAACAGTATCAATCACTACAGTATCTAGACAATGTACAAATTTTATCTCCTCTTCCTTTTCCATGCAAACATTTCAACATGTGTGGGTAGCATACTGTTTTTCTAAATACAGGATTTCAGCAACCCCAGAGGTGTATAAAACTTTGTGCTCTACCCTACTAGCAAACTATAAAATATTTCAATAAAATTAAATTAAACACAGAAGATTCAGAATCAAGTATGAGATTGTATAAACAAATTATTACAAGGCAT
The DNA here is from genome assembly GCA_013389945.1 of Fregata magnificens. Lineage (NCBI taxonomy): Eukaryota > Metazoa > Chordata > Aves > Suliformes > Fregatidae > Fregata > Fregata magnificens. Next base: position 14,581 of record WAAD01036921.1, on the reverse strand, counting down.
ACTCACAAAGGCTGAGATGAAGTTTCACATGGGAGTTTTTGAGGGCCTAACAGATCTTTGTTCACCATACATGCTTTTTTTTTTTTTAATGTAAAACAAATATAGTTTGTTCAAATTTTAAGTGTACTAGAATTCACTTTATCTCCTAGTCTGCTCTAGGCTCCATGGAATTATTTCAAGCTTGTCATGATACAACTCATCACATATTATGTTTTACCTACACATAACAATATATACTCCACATGCTAATTCAACTAACACACCTGGGCCCGAACAACAGGGTTTCTTTGAGGGGACATCATTTAGAAGAACTAGACATTCCAGACAAAAAAAGAAAAAATTACTTCTTTTTTTGCATTTAAAGAGGTAAACAATTAAATGGGAAGTCATTACATTTGTAGAAACTGGTCCTGTGACAATTCTATGCCACAAAGTAGAACTGAAATGTTTTTTCCGAAAGGAAAATATTACAACAAATTTTAAAGGTTTTGTAAGATAGTTGCTAATGCTTCCAAAATTTGTATGGATGGGAGAAAGTCTTTTGTGATTAAAGTAAGACTAATCAATGGCTCCATTACACATATGTACACCCTTGTATTGAGCTAGATAACCTTGAGCGGGGCTTAGGTTTTTGGAGGGTTTGTTTTTTTAATATTTAAAATATTTTTCAAAATTATCTAACAACATTCCTTCCCTTTACCAAACTATAGAAAAAATGATCATATGCACTTGAAGGACTTTTTTTCCTAAAGTAACTTTAAATTTCAAACTTACATAAGCAAAGATGAACCATCCTCAGAAGCTCCCAACTGCTTTTTCTGACATAGGCCTTTGAATTATTGAAAGAAAAGAAAAAAAAACCCAACCAAAAAAAAGAAAACAAAACCCAACAAAAAAAAAAAACCCTCTTCAAGAATATCTAGAAACATAGTACATTCCGACTGCAAAATCCTACTTTTGTACCCTTGAGACTACAGAAGTGAATGTTTAAGGTAAAAATAATCTCATCTCCCCCCAATAAAATGTTTTCAAGTACAAAAGTGCACTTTTTTTCCTGAATGGAAATGAAATGCAAGAAAAATACCTGAACTACAAGACTGCTGACTTTTAAGTTTCTTGACTTATGTTGGATATCAAGGGCATTTAAACATTATGTGTATTTAATAGAAAAACCCATTGTTAAACTGCCTCTGCTACGTAGGACAAAGTAATTCAGACATTGTGTAAAAGTCTACTCTGAATTTATCAAAGACACCATAGTGAAAGCAACTGATTCTTAATGGGCACCTTCGTGCTTGGTTAAAATAAGCTGCTTCTTTTCTGTACTATGAATAAAGCTACTTTTAGTTAAATTGATCTATTTCTGCTTCATAGACACTGCAGACCAAAGGAATAACAGCAGCAACTAATCAAACTGTCAGGCTAGTCATAAAAAAACCCCCCAAAAACCCAAAAACATTGCTGCTATCATCTCAAACCATGAGCTTCATGGGCCAAGGACACATAGGTAACCAAAATTAAGTTATTTTAAGACAGACAGCAGTTACATCTCAAAAATGAGCAACAAGAAAGGTGTTAAACTGCCTATGGATTGTGAAACACTTAGACTAAACATCCACAGGAAATAAATGTGACCCACTAAGGTTATGTCTACATTAAGGAGTAATGCAGTGCAACAGGAATCTGTCTGGAGAGCAGAACAGTTAGTGCTGAAGTCCTGGTGTCCACACTATATGCATATCAGAATTTGTGCTAGCTGTAGTCTGGCTTCATGGACTAAAGGCCCATTAATGGATGAGTGCGTTCAAGGTGCACCTTCTGGTTTGGTTTCATTCAAAATTAATCCAGTTTGTTTCTCTCTCTCTCTGTGGAGCAAGCACATTAAAGTACCTTTATAAAGTGTTTTCCTGATCTGAACTGAAACACTGATGCAGACATACTCTGAGAACCCAACTATGGGGATATGGTCAGGTCCTGTTGCCTCCATACACTTCATCCTTTGTGATAATTACTGTTTTCAGTAATAGGGACCAGATTAACTTGGCTTTCAGCAATGGAGTAAAACAGTCCTGCTCTATGAAAGCTACCATTATGGTCTTCACAACCCAAGTCTTCCTTAAAAGAATTAACACTAAGGATGCAAGGTGGGGGAAAGCTTTCAAACATTTACATCTGGTTCAGTTGTCACCAAAAATCAGGAATAAACCTCTTAACACCAATGTAGCATTAAGAAGCAGGCATTCTTTATTGCAGCGCTGGATGCACGGGGGATCGCTCCACCTAACGTGCATGCCGTATGGGGCACAGGTCAGGACCTTTATTCCCCAGATACATGCATATGCATTACATTTCCTGGAATAACTATACATATTCATTCTACTAATTAGCATTTTCTACACTATTGATACGCATGCAGTCTAAGTCTTTAGAAAACTTCCAAAGGGGTCTTCTGTGGTCTTTGGTGGTCCCTAGTGGTTGTAGAGGGGCATCTTTTTGGTGCCCTTTCCATGAACCCTGCATCCTTTCTTCCATATATGGTCCAAGGTTGGTACAACATTCATCTGGTCTCTGTGTTTTGGTAAGAGGTGTTAGTTTCAACCAGTTCCTTGGTGCTTATCCAGATACAGGCACCTCTTCGTTCTCATTTATGTCTAGCACAGGATATGCGCTCACAAGTAACCTTCAAATAACAGTATTATTTGAGATGAATAGTTTTCTTATCCGAAACTATTTCACAACAATTAAAGCTAGCACCTTTTTCTCACTGGAAAATTTTCCAGATGTCAGTTATAAGCTACAGACCAGACCTTTCAAAGAGTGTACAAATCTTACATTCTATATCACAGTGACCTGATAATGTTCCATAACACATTACCCAGAACAACTATTTAAACTTAATTCACAGCTATCAACAGTTTTTGCTGACCACTGCAGAGAAGGCTAAAAAGCTACCTATGCTGCAAAAATGTAGGCAAGATCTTTCCAAACACTAAAGAGTGCTACCAAACATACTGCTACACAGGCAGAGTCAGACTTTCAAAAAGCTTTTTTCTCACTTGGCATCAGTGTTATAAACATATGTTTCAGCCTTGAGAGAATACAGCGTTGTATTGGGAACACAAAACAGATCTTTTTTTTTTTCCAAGTGAAAGACATATCATAGAACCATAGAATCATAGAACCATTAAGATTGGAAAAGACCTCTAAGATCATCAAGTCCAACCATCAACTAACACCACCATGACTCCTAAACTAGGCCCTGGAGTGCCACGTCCATACCTTTTTTGAACGCCTCCAGGGTTGACGACTCCACCACCTCTCTGGGGAGCCTGTTCCAATGCCTAACCACTCTTTCGGTAAAGAAATTCTTCCTGATGTCCAATCTAAACCTCCCCTGACGCAACTTGAGGCCATTCCCTCTTGTCCTATTGCTAGTTTCTTGGGAGAAGAGTCCAAGGCCTGCTTCACTACAACCTCCTTTCAGGTAGTTGTAGAGAGCTATAAGGTCTCCCCTCAGCCTCCTCTTCTCCAGACTAAACAACCCCAGTTCCCTCAGCTGCTCCTCATAAGACTTGTTTTCTAGACCCTTCACCAGCTTCGTTGCCCTTCTCTGGACATGCTCCAGCACCTCAATGTCCTTCTTGTAGTGAGGGGCCCAAAACTGAACACAGTACTCGAGGTGCGGCCTCACCAGTGCCGAGTACAGGGGCACGATCACTTCCTTACTCCTGCTGGCCACACTATTCCTAATACAAGCCAGGATGCCATTGGCCTTCTTGGCCACCTGGGCACACTGCCAGCTCATGTTCAGCCGGCTGTCGACCAGCACCCTCCCGCACTCTTACAAAGAAGTTCTAGGCACTGGCTTTCACTCTAGCCCCTAAAACTGATTTGTAACACTTTATAAATAGATTGAAAAGACCTAGGCCTGTCTGAAACTGTAAGGAGACTGTTAACCCCTAATTTTGAAAGCTGTTTTAAACTCAAGTAACACTAAACATGAGAGACCAAAGAATCTGGAGCCATTTCAGAAAATGATTGTTTTCTAATTTGAAACAATTCATGTTTAAATGCACTGATAAAAGTGGCACTCTTACCCTTCATTGACAGTTAAGACTGTTAAGGCTTGTTAAGACTGTGCATGGGGAGTTGGTCAAGGTGATATGGTTGTGCTTCACTTTTGCTACCATCCCAAAGAGCTGCATAGACACTACAATCAAACACTAAAAGGATAATGGTAAAAAAAATGAGAACAAATGAGCTATCCTTGATATCTGAAGTTCAAACAAACCAACGTGTTTAAGTTAATACCTAGGTCATAGTAACACTGCTTAATTTAGGATCTTCT
>WAAD01036920.1:0-14188 GCA_013389945.1 Fregata magnificens | reverse complement strand
CTGAGGAGGAAGGAGCAGCAGAAACAATGTGTGATGAACTGACTGCAACCCCCATTCCCAGTCCCCCTGTGCCACTGTGGGGGGAGGAGGTAGAGAAAATTGGGAGTGAAGTTAAGCCCAGGAAGAAGGGAGGGGTGGGGGGAAGATGTTTTAAGACTTGGTTTTATTTCTCATTACCCTACTCTGATTGGATTGTTAATAAATTAAGCTAATTTCCCCAAGTTGAGTCTGTTTTGCCCGTCATGGTAACTGCTGAGTGATCTCTCCTTGTCCTTATCTTGACCCATGAGCCTTTCGTTCTCTTCTCTCCCCTGTCCTGCTGAGGAGGGGGAGTGATAGAGTGGCTTTGGTGGGCACCTGGTGTTCAGTCAGGATCAACCCACCACACCTACCAAGATGGCCAGCTACTAGGTCATCTCCACATCCCCCTTCCCTCAAGCCAGGAGTTGTCCACTGCAAACTCAGCCATCACAGCTACATGCACATCACCTGCAATTTAGTCCGTTAAATCATCTAATCAAACTGCCACTGGTGATCAGTTGTGGCCCTCAGTTGGGCAGGAGGTGTGGAGTGGTTGTGCTGCAGCTCTGCAAGTCCTCCCAGCCTGTACTTCATGGGGCTGTGTCTGTGTGTGTCAGGGCTGTTGACCGCCATGGTGAACCCTGCACTTTCAAGAGGGTTTTATGGTGCCTGTGGAGGGTTTAGTAAAGGCCCAGAATTCCTGTCTGGCCTATGTATGTGGAGTGTTTTCTGCTGCCACACCGCTTTTGAATCCCACTGTACTCCTGCTGCTGAACCCATGCGGGCAAAACCCAGGAGCACCAACATTGGCAAAAGCCACACAGAGCAAAAAAGCCTAATTCAAAAGCTGCTTAGTCTGAGCTCCCCCTGTGTGAGTGAGCTTTGCAGCAAAAGGGGAAGGGAAGAGCCTGTGACATGGCAGGGACAACGAGGGGCAGCCTGGGGGCACTGCGTTTGGGATAGAGCATGGGGGGGGGGCGTGGGGCAGTGAAGATGAGTAATTTGGTGGAATATGACAGTTAATATCTGAATACAAGCTTTGTATTCAAAGAAGAATTGCTTAAGATTTGAGCCAACAGAGCACTACTACAGTCAAGTCAGAAAAAAGAAAGACCTTTGGCTTTTTTGCATGTAAGATTGTTTTGTACTGCAGGTGCTTTGCATCAGCTTTAGATGTTCACTGGAAGGACCGTGCTCTGGAAGGACTGATTTATTATAGTGCGTACACCCAAGCAGAAAACCAGGAGCTTAACATTTCATACGCAAGGCATGCACATGACCATGACACTCAGGAGTACACTGGGCTTTCCTTCGTGACAGAAATACATCCTTCACAAAGCATAACCAGGGTAAGGAGACTCTGCCATCGTCTTTTGACTTCTTTCTTGAATTTGCAAATTCTACCTTTCTCTAGTATAAAAAAATCTAAATAGTGGAAACAGGTTTCTGCACTCCTTGTTCAGACAAATATAAATATAGTAATAATATTCAACAGTTATAAGATTATAAGGATGGAATTATGACAATTTAAAAGAGTCACAGCATTGAGCTGAGGAGCTTTCAGGGAATCCTGCGTGTCAATTCTCCACAAATAATATCTGGAAAGCCCAGTTGTTCCCGTATGCATGACAGTGCATGTAGAGAGAGAATTCTGTTAATTCACTCATGACCACATCAAACTACTGTCAGAAATACTAAAACCACTTTCAAATGGCAACCTGATGGAAATGCAACAGCACATTTTTCAGGAAGTCTAGCTAGCCCTGTCTGCAGACACAAAGATAACATAGACTACCCCTACAAGAAACATTAGTTCTCATAGCATGCTGTAGCAATTGCAGGTAGAAGTTCCTGCCAGTGTTCTGGAATATCAGGTTTTTACTGAAAATCAGGTACTTTCCAAAGTGATGCCATAACAGGATCACGGCCACCTGTGCTGGAAGGCAGCTGGGTGGCACTTTTCCCCAGAACTCCTGACTCCAGGGAGTGGTGCAGCAGCACTAAGCAGGCTTGTTAACTCTTTGCCTTGTCCTCTGACGAGGTTCAAATACTTGAAATGTTATCCCCCAGGAGTGGCATGAAACCAGGTAGACTGTAACTCTCTGAGTACAAATATGTACAAAGATATTATCAACAGAGAAATATTTGTCTTCTGCTGCTCCTAGTCTGCCACTAGGAGGCAAAAGGATTATGAGAGTGAGGAGGAGGCAGGAAGAGAAGCTTCAGTGAAAAACTGTGCTAACATTGACTTTCTCTTGCTGAGCACTCCTCATATTTGCATGTATTGTATATTACAGATGGAGCAACACTATTCTGCCTTAGGAAGGAGACTGTCAAACTTGCTTTAATGATATTAATGCACCTGTCCAAAGGTGATCTCCCTTTTTTTTTTTTTTATACGTAGCTTAAGGATTACCTGCCCCAGCCAGTCATTTCTGTCTTTTTCTTCTCCCACCCTCATTCACCACTAATTCTGTTATGCTGTCTCATCTGTTTTGGGATCATGTCATAGACTAAGATCAGTGAAATGAAGCGGGTTAAAAACAACATGGAAAGAAAAAAGATCATTTTACCACTTCAGTTTACACCACCTCCAACAATGGTACCAACACAGCTGTGGACTATGATATTCTTTGTGAGCATTGAATTGGAAAGCCAGAGGTGTTCAGATGGGAATGCCCAAGCTCTCAAACCATTTCAGAGCACAGGACAACATCGGTAGAAGCAAGCTACCTTAAAAAGATGGACTAGCACTTACAGTGGAGAAAGACGACGAGGCCCTTTTTTTTTCCCCCCTTTTAACTTTCCTCTATTTTTGACAAATTTAATTCTTAAGCAGCCACTTTTCCCAAAGGTATGTGGAAACAGAAAGCTGAATAAATGCTCTGATAAAAAAAAATACCTAAGGCTGCAGTCATAAATGCTGTACATGGGAATACTAGCAAACCATTGTTATGCTAGGATTTAGATGCACGGTTTGGTTTACACAGAGTTTGGAATGGCATGCTTGTGCCATGTGGTAGACATTGCAGATGGGCAACTTTCACAGCAATTTCACAGCATAAACTTTTATTTTCATTGTGTTTGTTGCAATTTATATTCTTAGTAGCATTCTATCTGTTAGGGATATATTTATTTCTGTGTATTGGATGAAAGAGAAGATGATAGGAACTGTCTAGCATTCAGAGTTGCAAAGAAGAGCTCATCTGATCATGCTCCTGGAGCACCTCCTCCCCCTCCTTCTTCACTGACCTTGGTGTCTGCATAGTTGTTCCTCTCACATATTCTCACTCCTCTCTCCAGCTGCGATTGCATAGTTTTTTTGTTCCCCCTTCTTAAATATGTTATCACAGAGGCGCTACCAGCATCGCTGATTGGCTTGGCCTTGGCCAGCAGTGGGCCCGTCTTGGAGCCGGCTGGCATTGGCTCTATCAGACATAGGGAAAGCTTCTAGCAGCTTCTCCCAGAAGCCACCCCTGTAGCCCCCCACTACCTAAACCTTGCCACGCAAACCCAATACATCCACTAAGAAAAAAACATTGTGTTATGTAACAAAAAATAGTTATCATTGGCAAGTGGCAAATATAAAGCATGTGGCAGTGGTTTTAACTCAAATAAGCTCCATCCAACACTCTAAATAAGCTTCTGGACTAGCTAAGATAGAAGTTTTTTAAAAATTAAGCTGGAAATATCAAGCACCCCCAATGCTTTATTTTGACATCCAAAAAAGTTTCAAAAAATACTAAGAAAGTTGTGCAGAAGGAAAAGTGATAAACAATGAGGAAGGTTCAAAGAATCTTTTATGAAGCTCAAAGACACACAATTTTTCTTCTGCAATCTCATCCCTGTGCAGAGCTCCAGCAACTGCACTGAGCTGTATTTAGTAGAGAGTTCCACCTTCATGGTTTGGATTTACCTTCAGCACAAACACAGGTTTAGAATTTCTTGTGAAGCTTATTTTCTCAATATCGGTTTTCCTATCCCATATCATCCTTTGAAGTCTTTGATTTGTCTAATAAACTCAGAGGCAAAAGGGTAGAAGAAATGTATGATCATAGTTTGAAAAAAAAAATCTCCATAAAACAAAAACTTTAAAAAACTGGCCAGCAGAATCTCTTGAGATTCTACTGGCAAAGGCGGGAGCAAGCAAACATGTTAGCTGACACCTGATGAGTGGGAATGTATGCAGTGATTCTTGATAGTAGCAGGGAACTAGACTTGATGACCCAAGAGGTCGACTCCTGTCTTTAAGCTTGTAATTACCACACACGTTTCATTAGCCATTATTCTGTAAAGACTCAAGCTTGTATGCACCAATATAGCTTCACAGGACTCTGCAATAAAGGGTAAATGCAATACTGGGGCTCGCTTTGCTTTTAGATATCACATGGTGCATACTGCTGATGGCAGCAGTCAAACAGTCTGAACACATTATAGTTCCCTTTTCCCCCACTACTTCTTGCCTAATATCCTGAGGAGAGCAGTTTTCTCTATTGATCATGATAATGAAACCCACAAGCGACATTCTTATGCAAACCCTCGCTGAGAAGCAGAACTCCTCTTAACAAACAGACCAGGCTGTTAAGGTGATAAACCCATGGATTGTCTCATTGAGGGAGCCAGTTCAAAATATTGGAAAGCTTTGGGGAATCCAGGTAAATCTTTGTACATGTTTGTCTATAGAAATGAAAATGCAAAGTTCCAGGGGAAAATAGAATCAGCACAAGGTATTACATATAACCTCATATAACTGGAAATTTTAATTGTAGATTTTTACTTGCAATTAGTTGTGGAGCTGAAAAGATGCCAAGCGAATGAAATGGACTTTTCTCTCTCAAAGTTTTGTGTTTGGTTTCCTGATATTCTACTAAGAGCAGTCCTAATTTACCTTTGCATTTTGAAGAATAACAGAAATGGTATCACTTAGAGGCAATTATTTTCTAGTAATTCCTTTTGCATTATTTGTGGCTGGTTGGTTTGTGGGCGGGGTATTTTTTAATATACCATACTCTGGATTGAGATATCAGTGTATATATTTTGTTTATAGTGGGTCATGGAAAAATTTTTCTTTCCAGCGGTGAGTCAGAATGGTACTCAATGGTTTAAAATGGCACGAAATTTCCTTTAAAATCATAGGAGATCTTGAAATTCTAGAAATAATGGTAGGAACTTTTCAGTGGCAGGAACTCAAGTTTTTCTTCCTTGAGACTTGGAGATGTTACATTAGTTTTAGTGGAATGACCAGAGTCAAATCAAAGACACTCATAAGGCAGTCACTGTATACACTATATATAAATAGGGTTCTGAGTGAAGAGGGATCTGTCTGCTTCATTTCTGGGCAGACTCGCTAGAAAATTTACAGTATTCTGAAAGCTGTTGATTAGCATATGAGAACAATAATTTTAAAAGCCTGAAGTATTAAGTATCATGAACTCTGTGCTTATATAAAGCCATGTTAAAAAAAATCATAATCCTTTTTCAGAAAGGGATATTAGTTAATCTGGTTTTATTGGGCAGAAGTTCTTGGTGGAAAATTGAAGCTCCCAGGCTTCTGTTGTTGAAGACTGAGTTGCCAATGGTAGATAGTTTTTCTGATTTTGATGTAGACAGTTACCAAAAAGAAGCAAAAAAAGAAAAGTGAAACTTTGTGTTGAGCTTATCAGAACATAAGATGAAGAGATGGCCGTGCATGGATAGATGCTTTGGCCTGGTGCATAGGCTGTGACAGCAATAGTTTAGGACCAAGCTGGGATGTCATCTGGCTGTTCTGGTCAAGCCCTATGCCTTCACTAGTCCTGGTCTCAAACTCGCCTGGAGTGGAGGAACTATATTGTCCTCTCATGTTCCTGCAATATGATGTAGTTGGTCTTATGATTAGGTAAAAGATGAGAAAAAGTGACCAGGGAGGGACGACAAAGGTGTAGAGGAATGCACAACAGAAAAGATACAGAATACAGTGTGATCAGGCTGGAACACTGTCTTGTCTAATTTTGACAATCATCACATGTCCTCAAGAGTGTGCTGGTTTTGTCTTGCTGGTGTTAGAGAAATGTTTGAAAAAACAATCTCAGGATAACATAGAGGCTGTCAGCCTCTCACCAGGGAATCCCTTAGATTTCTGTCTATCCTCTCCATCCTAGAGGTCTGCCTTTCAAAAAAAAGCCCCAGAGAGCACAATAGCCTGCCTCTTCATTATTTAGTATCTGATGAGGGCTCATTTCTCTTGTATACCAACCATTATACCAGCAAGTCTTTTTGTTTGGGCAGATGCTGTCTTTCTGCCTTCTTTTCATACTTCCGCTGCCTACATTCATAGGTACAGAGTATTGCAGCATCTTAACTCCACTTTCCAAATGCTGCACTCGCTATTAGAGGGAGTCTTCTTTAACTAGTAATTATAACTAGACTCAAGGGGAAGAAAAGCAACTTGGAAATTATTTATCTCTTCTGGAAACAACAAAGTGTTGCATAATGATAATTCTGAAGTGTCTCTGTCTGGAAAAGGAAATAGTCAAGCAATAATTTATCATGAATTCAGAATGGCACCAGCATCTTGTGCAAGCAGCTAAACTCCCTGAAATCCATTAACTTTAGCAGAAGCTAAATCAGGCCTTTATGTTGCCAAATAATTTTCAAATCTTTATTTTTCTATAACTTTCATATGTCATTTTCCTTGCCTTTTCTTTCCAGTTCCTTATTCCTTATATCCTGTCCATGGGTTAGAGCTCAATTCCCTTAGTGGTTACCAGCTTTTGTGGTTCTTTCACTGTCACAGAATTCATGAGTATACACACTTTTCTTCTTAAAATGATGACTTTATAATCTTTCTTTCATTACTTTCTAGCAAATTCATCAAGATCTGATTCTGTTAAAAGATTATGAGGTTTTAAAATGCCTGTTTAGACCCTGTCACTTGGGAATAGAAAGGAAAAAGTTACAGGTGAGAAGTGAAAAGATTTTTTTTTCCTTTATAAATCAGATCTGCATGTATTTTGAAGACTTGCACAATTCCTTGTACAATCAACAGTTACATATATTTCATTTGCTTAACTAAAGATTGTATGCACACACATCTGCTGTTCCTTTCATTGATCCAGTGTTGTTATTTGATTGAAGAAAGAGCAACCACAAGGAGAAGTTGAAGTGAAATGATCTTTTGGCTTCACCAAGACTGGAAAGTAAATAATGAGAGTATATTTGTGCCAAAACAAAACAAATGTTTTTTAATCAGGCTGCTAGTTGAGACTGAAATATTCACAGTAAATTCAGAAAGAATAGAGTTGGAACCTTGATATTTATTGTGTTCTCATTATACTGTGCTTCTGTACAGAAATGTGCAGTTATATTGTAAATAATGGAGAATTGCACTTGTTTACACTAAAGTGTAACTAAGATCTAGTCGTGGAAGAATTCTGTACAAGTGTATCTTGGTATCTGTGTGGGTCCTTGTTGAAGGCAGTGGGAGGCTGGGAAAGTACTGCATATACAAATCGCCTTGATGAATTTATGGCATGGGAACCAAAAACAGGGTATTGTTCTAGATTTGAGCAAACACATTTGAATAATGCAACCATCCAATGCAAGGTTACTGTGCATCTTATGTGCTGCTTCCATTTCAGATCAGAAGCTGAAAAGCCAAAATATTTTGCACTGAGTTTCCCAATAGAGCGCAAACAGAAAGTTCAGAAAATAACTCAAGTACTTCTTGTGTGAGACTCCTCTGTCCAACAGGCACTTTGCACTTTAGGGGGAAAAGGTGGAGTGAACTTAATCTAACTTCAGAATCTTTTCAAGTTCCCATTTCATGAATTACAACCTATTGTACATGCTAATGGAATAGGTAACTGCTGTTGCTTCTGGAAAGGGAAATGCAGAAACTGTGGGGATTACTCTATGAGCAGGGCCACAAATAAAAGATTCTCTCTTTTTCCCAGTTCCCCATCTGTCTATCTGGCCAGTCAGGTTGCGCATTAAAATCCACAATATGGCTTCTAGTATAACATAAGCTCATTAAAGCAGGAATTGGGGACGTACATTAAAGAGAAGCAGAAAGATCTTACTCTTTTCTGATTCTTAGAGTATTACCTTTACCACTTACTACTCACTGTAAGTAAATGAGAGGCTATATTGCTGATTGTAAACCCTTCCACATCCCCAGGAGCTATGCTTCTTACTCTTGAAGAGCTTGTAAATCTGCATGACTAGGGCAAGGTTTGTTCACAGTACTGGGAAAAAAATTTATTAAAAGAAATCCATTGACAGTCTTAACGTGGCAGTAGTGAATGGTTCAGTGCATTTGAAAGCATGTATGAATGTAATTGATCTTGCTATTGCAAAGATGTAGAAAACTTCTCAGAAACCATATATCATAACAAGAAAAGTTTCTTCAAAGCCATATTTCCAACTTCCAAAAGGTCTACATGCTGAATGTCTCTTGTCCAGAACATTCACATTACTGTAGTTTGACACAGTATGTTTTCTTAAATTTCAAATCGAAGAGGTAGCAGAAGAATCAATTTATTCCTATAACTTTCAAAAGCAATGAGCTGCTGAGTTGACCAATCAGCTGATCAGATTGTCATTTACAAGCTCTGAAGACTTTAGACACTGGGGGAAAGTTACAGTATCTCTGATGGTTTAGATTTTGTTAAAGAAGTTAAAAAAAAAAGCATGCATTAGTACAGAGTCAAAAGAGATCAGAGACAGAAGTCTTTGTTATTCTCTCTGGCACTGCAATTAGCTTAACTTTCTGTTTAAATGGGTAAAATCAATGCTTTGTGAGGTATCATGGGAGAAATCTTGAATGATTAGTGATACATATACATATCTCTGCAGTTTAATTGTGTGTGTGTGTGTGAGAGTGTATGTGCGCCAACCAGCAGTAGATAGCTCAAACCTGATAATCTCCATAGTAAATGTGTACTTACTTCCTTCCCTACATGAGCAAAAGAGATAATAACTTGGTGCTCTGGGGATAAGTTTCATATATGTCTATCTTGTTTTGGCTGCATTTATTGTAAGTAACTTTGTAGTATAATACAGTTTGGAAAGACTGAATTTCTTGGTGATACTGAAAGACTAGAAAAGTTAACTATTCCAACATAACAGGCAATTCATATAATGTGATACAATCAAACGGAAAGCAAAAGGAGTAGAACCCCAGTTCAGAAGGTCTTGTTAATGAAGTAAAAAAACCCCCAACCAAACACCCACTGAACTGTACTGAGTGAAGACACAGTTCATTCTTCTACCTCCTTCTAAATTTTTTTCAGACCTTTATTTATTGTGCTTTGTAGTGATACTCCTTTGTTTCCAAACAAATGATTCAGAGCCCTTCCTAGTTATAACATCCCTGGTTTATACCATTAATCTTACATTTTAACTTCCCCACACAAAACAGATCCCACTTAAGATAAGTTGTGAATCAGATACGCCAGCATATCTGCTGTAGCTGCACCCCTGCTGCCACTGTCAGCTGGGAAAGGAGTCCCTGCTGTTGAGGGCTCCTGGGACCCAAAGTTGGCCCCAGTCCAGGGCAGTGGGACCAGCTTACTCCCCTTTGCCCTGATCCTTCACTGTGCTGTGTTGTAATTGTACTGAATTCAACTGTATTGAGCTTTTGCTCTCAGTTCATATTAAAGACTGGTCCTGAAAGGTATTGAATAGGGCTGACCAATTAAAACATTTTCAAATGAAACTGGGTTTTATCCGCTTGGANTTTTTAGGGATACCTTAATTTTAAAGTAGTATGTATTTTCTTATATTTATCAGGTGTTCAGTTCCCAATTCCAGAAATAAACAGAAATTATAGTATGCCCAAAAGGAGCTTCATGACTAGTCTCTAAAGGCAGTACCTGCACTGAAAATTTTAAAAGATTGTATAACCACAGCAAGGATATAACAAAATGCTCAGCTTCTCTAACCCTACAGGAAGATGTGCTACAATATCTCCACAGCCGATCAGCAGTACTACAAGCCTCAGACCAGGAAACTCTTTAAAGTACAGTATGTGTGAACATTGCAACTGAGACTTTCTCATTGCTGCTCTTTCCTTTTCTCTTCTTTATGCTCATAGGATGGCAAGGCAGATGTGAAGTCACTCATGGCAAAATTTAACAAAGATAACAGCCCCACAGAGGATGTTTCTGGTAACAGTCGATCCTTCAAAGTCCCGGGACAACCTATCCATACGGGGTTACAGATGAGGAAAGCAGCACTTGAGAAATTTTCAAGTCAAGGAAATGCAACTTCTCCTTCAGGACCCAGTACCTTTCACAAACCTGTTCATCCTAAACCTCCTCTGGGGGTCAAGCCTTCAACTGATGATAAGACAGAGAAGGATCCAAAGCCCCCATATTTGAAACCAGTGGCACAAAGGTTTGGGGTTCAGCTTCGGGCAACTAACAGAGAAAATGATGGAAAAGCTGGATGCACTAACCCCCCCACCAAAACCAGTGACTTGGTAAAAGAAGAGCCAAAGCCTCTGTATCCAAAACCTGCAGGGAACAAGTTCCTTAACTCTGCTCCTCATGAGACAGAAAAAAAGCCTCTGGGAACAAAACCAAATTTGAATTTTGCACCACAGGAGAGTGAGGCAAAACCAGCATTTGCAAAAATAACTGGAGTTAAGGAAAACTTCATGTCTGCAACACAAGAAAATGAGCCCAAGCCTCCTTTCTCTAAATCACCTCTTGCATAGAAACCTTCCCTAAACCATGAGGTCTCCCACAATGAAGACACTTCTAATAAAAATGTTTTTCTGGATAAAGGACTATCAGGCCCTAGACCAAATATACACTCATTTAAAGCAGCAAAGGAAATGGATGAAAATAGTAACTGTGCTGCAGAAGCTGCAGGCAGTCATTTTTCTAACATGGCTCTGAAGCCTACTGGCCACTGGTCCAGCTCATTTCAAGGCACCCCCAAAAACGTGGAGGAAAAGACTGAAGAAAAGGTAGTGAGTGCTGCCAAGAACATCTTTCTCAACAAAATCAGCCAAGAAGAATCAGGTTCTTCTTCTCCTAAGTTCTATAAGAAAAACACAGCGCTTGCTTCAGATAGGCCATCAGGTGGATCACAAGAGAAAGAGGGTGGGGACAGGAGCTCAGGAACCCCCAAGCAGAAGGCCTTGCCCCCACTATTCAAGCTGGGCCAGCCCCCACAGAAGCCCAGCAGACCCCCCAGAATGGACCTGGAAAGGTTCCAGAAGAGCAGCCCAAGAGACAGTGAGTCCTCTCTGTTCTTGCTTTCTTGGGTATTTGCTTTTTTACCTATTTAGTACCCGATTCATTTCAGGTGGAATCCCCTCTTCTGTTCAGAAATAATATGAGACCTGTGCATCAGACAACCCCTTAAAGCTTTAACCTATGCTTGTGTCTCTTCCGTACAGGACAGAAATTAAAATTATATTCTCCCTCCCTCAGTGACAGTGTAAGGTGAATGCTTTCTATATTGGGTTTATTTGTTTTTCAAAACTACTTAGATGTAGCTATAACTTGTATCAGAGAGTTTAAGTATTTTTCTCAACAGACATTTAAGTCCTGACTTCCTATAAATGAGGTGTTGATGTTCTGTGTCCTGTTCTCTGGGCACAGCTTGAGGGCCACTAAAATGATATACTACAACCTGTAGTAACCACACCTTTTTTTTTTCTTTTCTTTTTTGCCTTTCACAATGACTAACCACAATGGGACCCTATAAGTTGCTGTACTTCAATGTTTGTTTAGAAAGTTGAACACTATGCAAAGTTACAGAATCAATTGTTCCCACATGGAGCTGCATCAATTTTATACCCAGATCTGAATCCAGACTCCAAAAGCATCTCCTTGACTTAGTGTTTTCTGCTAAATTTGCATGATTTCAGTAGTGTGGCAGTTAGTAGCACCTGAGGCTCTGCCTCACTATTTTTGTGAAGAACCAAGCCTCTGAACTTTCTGATGGTCGTAATCCAGGCATGAATATTAAGGCTTGTCACTAGGTTTCTGTAAAATTTGAGATGGTCTTGTGTGTGATGAGAGCTTCTGTAAATACATTTGAAATATCTGGGAGGACACAAATTCCTGTGAAAAAAAAAAAAGAAATCATTGTGACTCTACTCCTGCAAAGAGGTTCCTTTCACCATATAAGACAAGTTGCAACAATGATATAAGCTGTTTTGGAGGCACTCAAAATATGCCCTTGAAAATCTCATGTAAAAATATAGTTTCCTAAAGTTAGACCCAGAAATCCACTGTCACCTCCTTGAAGGAGAGATTAGGTTTTTGGAGGTTCTGAATGTCCTTAATTCTCCCTTAAATCACCTGTATTTCAAACTTTTGGGTTAAGGTTTTCCTCCAAAGCATTTTAGACACTGACAATTTTAAAAAGTTAAAATCAACCACCCTTACCTCCAGTTGGAATGGGTGATGCCAGTTGCCACATTTCTATTACAAATTTTATAGTAGCTGAAGGAGGCTTTCTCTTTTTTCTTATACCACCAGGTGCTGGGAACTATGATTGCATGAGAAACTCTGGTCACATTTTAAAATCAAAGTTTTGAGCTGTATGGGTCCAGAGGAAAGCTGTTCTTGATCTCAGTGCATGAGAGAAACAAGGACAGAAATAAAAAATTATTATTGTGTTAAATTTTTATGGTGTTTTTTTTTTCATTTATTTCTGTTTTTTTCTTAATGCACTGTTGTCTGTATTGAGCTCAGGAAGCAAAGAATATATATCAATATATTCAATCCTCACATCTAACTTTTTAGCTCAAGTCATTTTATAATTTTATCCAGTTATGTCCTGCAACAAATTGTGTCAGGAGATGCCCAATTATGTAATTCAGAGCATTTAAGTTAGATGCCTAATGTAGCTGATGATAGATGCTCTGAATAACTCCACACTATGCATGTGCAATACATCAGGTACATTCATGTAATTTAATTGATACAAAAACTGTCCTTGTGCCTTCTGTATTTAGAATACAGCATGTCTTGTGTTTCAGCAGTTTTGAATGCATGTAAGACTTGTCTTCCTGAGACAGGAGACATTCAAAGGGGTTATGACCGGATGAAAAAGCTCAGAGTTGAGTTTCTCTAAAGACAAAAAGCCACACTAAAAACACAGAGTGTGCATGCAACTAAATATACTGTTATTATTAACTCCACTCAAAAATTATGAATGTAAAATGCACTGTCTTGTCAACTGCTACATTCTGGGTTTCCTGTGTTACCCTACATTTATGGAAATGTTCTCACAAATCCATGATCAGGGCCAGATCCTCAAATGGTGTAAATTGGTGTAAATTGGTATATTTCTTTTAAAGAGATACAACAGTCTGAGCAGCTGTTCCTTCAGCATGACTGGCTTTCAAAATGGAAAGGCNTAAGGATAATACTAGAACTTTTGCTAGAAGGAGGATCTCCAGTTGTCACTAACCAGCACTAGAGCAGCCACCGGCCTGGATGAGTCACACTGGGAACAGGGGCTAAGGATGGAGCTGCCTGCCTAGTGTGGTGGCACAGGTTGTTCTCCAAACGTGTTGCAAAATACACACCCAACTGAGTAGAACTGAGGGGTCAGCCATGGTCTTCTCTACTTCACACTCTTTGGGTCAGGGTAAGACTGAAAGATTTAGAAACCACATCAATACTAAAGCTGTTCATATTAGCCCTGAACTTCAGCTTTCCCTTGTAGACTTGGCATGTAGACCTTGATGGTCTGTTTGGCTTTAATTAATGCAGCTCATTTCTTTGTGGCCAGAACTCTATGTAGAACAGTTTTGGTGGAGAGACCAGGTGTTCTAGAGTAAATCCTGAACAAACTCATTTTCAGCTCAACAAAGTTATTCATCACTGCTGGGTTTCTTGGAACATTAAACTTAAATGACAAAACCTAACTGCTTTGGAAAGCCAGTTAAACTGAACTGCTTTTTTTTTTTAACTGTCATTTCAAGAATCAAAGTCATGTCAGGAAGATGCCACCCCACAGCACAAATTCTTCCTGCTCATTACTTTGTCCTGATAAACAGCAGCTTGCCATAGTTGCTTAATTTGCTGCTGTGATTCAGGTGCTGAGTAAAAAGAAGAACAAGCAAATGGAAATGGCTTTCTCATCCAACAAGGCTTTCTGAGATCTAACCTTTGGGGTTTTTGATCTGTACTAGGGCAAAAGTTAGGCTTTGTGTTGT
>WAAD01036919.1:164907-202017 GCA_013389945.1 Fregata magnificens | reverse complement strand
TTTTCCAAGTCTGAATCTCACAGCACTGTACCACAAACATCTCAGATGTGATTGAGTATTCCTCAAGGATGGGAAATTATCTACTCAGAGTTGTGGGTTTAATTTTCTGTTACTGGGATGAAGACTAATAGCTGGCAGCCTTGAGGAAGCAGTTCTCATTATCTGTTCATGTGCATTCTGCGCGGATGAGTTTAATGAGGTTATGAAAGAGAGTAGACTTGAGTCTTTTCCCTGGCTACATCACTACTCGACAGTATGAACAGCAAATGATATGCTGCAGGTCTGGGAGTCTAGCATTAATCTTGATTTGTAGAGCAGAAAAAGAAAATATTTGCTTTCTGTTAGCACGTTATAAACATGCATGCCAAGATTTTGGTTGTCGGTATCTAGCTGTATCTGTACGGTACATAGCAAGTAGCTGAATCAAAGGTATTGTAACTGTCCATGGTTAAGACGAAAATGTTATTTTCAAAGTTTGGGTTTCATGTTATAGAGCAGCTACACTAGATTTGAGTGAAGTGTCTTAATAAGCTATTAATCTGTAGTCAAACTTTCAGAACACCAAGTTGCAAGAATACCTAAATTAAATAGGGGACAAGGTTTTCCTGATTAATTATAATTTGGGGGTTTTTTTTAGGAAACTTTCCTATGTTTATTAAAAGCAATATCAAATCATGTAATCTTAGGTTTTAAGCAAAGTTGGAATTGATTTTTTAAAAGTTTGGAATGTAACTGTTTCACTACTGTGGAGTACTGCATGTATTCTCGACTTGAAAGAAATAATTGGGTTAGCTGTACTTCAGATATTTCGGTTTGCTAATTCCTGCATTTTGGAAAGCAAAAAAAATTAATAAAGTTGGCCCTAGCCGTGTTATCTTTAGTAAAATTGTAGCCCTATATTCCCCTTAGTGAAGGTAAGTCATAATTCAAATCTTCTCTTTTCCTGCTTCTGAAAGTAGCCCAAATGACAATGGGAAGAGCTAAGGGAATGGAATGGAAAATGTGGCTAGACTAGCAAGCTAAATATTTCCTAAAAATTTAGTCACTGACTTGAAATCATGCCGGTTCCATTTACCATGGTCATTGCTTGGTTTTGAATTGTAATGATTACTTGCTTGCTTCATAGTTTAAACTTAACCTTGAAAAAATCTTTTGCCTGTTCTGCAGCCATTTTTGGCATATCTTCAATATGCATTTTTCTAGTTCCTCTTCTCACTTGTGTGGGGTTTTTTTTTATATTGCACTTCACTGAAGAGCTCCATTATAGGCTAATAGATCTAAAAATCTCAAAATTGTGTGGCAGTTACTAAGAAAAAAGCTTTTTCTCCTGGTTCTGTTCTTCTGTGTTAATTCCTACTATTTTGTAAAAGTCGGTCTGATCAGAAAGCATAATGGCTGCTTCCCCTTAAATAAGGTATACATAACTTTCAAGCTTTGTCGTTGTTACAAGTAATGTAATTTTTTTGCTGATTTTTACAGTCCCCTTAGTTCTGTTCTGACAGGTGCCAGAAGGTATTTCAGTTCTGTGCAGCTCAGGTGCTGATCCGTCCTGTTGTCCCCATGTCCAGTTAGAGGATACTTACCACAACATGATGCTAACTTCTCTAAAGTTACTTGAGCAAGAGGGAAAGAGGTTTGTTGCAATAAGGAGGTATAAATGGGTGTGTCTGCCTGCCTTTGACCATATCTTTTTACAAACATTTCCTTCTGAAATGTTTTTTCTCTTCTGCCTGTGTCTTACCCCTTCTTTCTATGTGAAAGCTAGGTAGTTTAGGTGAAGATGGGACTTCCTGACACAGGCATCCACTCTTACACAGCCATCCTCCTCTATTTTTACTCCTTAACTGACACCCCAGCCTTCCATCCCTCCGAATGTAACAGTCTGTAGTGCCTGCTTGCTCCCTTGCGGTAGGAGAGATGGGTAGGAGACAGCCCCAACTAGCAAGCTCTTTGCTACTGAATGCGAGACAGCTTTTGTCTCCTCTTCCCACCAGCTCAAAGTTAAACATTGCTCTTTAAGTGGTTGCCAGAAGAGAGAGAACTTGCCCAGAGGAAGGGAGGGAGGAAGATTTGGAAGGAGTGGGAGGAGGAGATGAAGGCTGGCTGGAATTTTCCTGAGATTTCTTGGGCTCTTCTCCTTTGGCAAGTAAATATTCCCCATTTGAGGCCTGCTGGCTTACAGTAGCCGTTGGCACGGTGTCAGGAGCTATGCACCATTACACTGAAGCACACTAATTCTGTTGGTTTTGCAAGCACAGTTAAGAGCTGGTCATGCTCTGGCAACCTTGGCAATGCCCACTTGCTTTGCTGTCATTTTTCCCTGCAGCATCTAGAGCTCTGAAAAGCATAAGCAGCCAGACCTACTTGCAGACCCAGCAGATTTATCTGAGCCAAAGTATGTATAAGACTGTAAGCTCAAATCAAAAGTTCTGGCAGGCTGACTTCCATCCTCTAGCCACGGACTTCAGTGAGCTTGCTGGGGAGCACATACTCATCGAATTCATTAGTTTCTGGAATGGGCAGTAACTTCCAGAGGGAAAAATGATGGTTTGATGCGACCTCTAAATATGCCTGTGTCTCTGAATGGTAGAAAATAAGACAAGATAGAGTAAGGAGGAGGGAGAAGAAAGTTTACAGGAAAAAGGACTGCCCCTGTTGTACGAAAGACCATGCTGATAATGTCAAGTTCCATGCATTCTCTAGTCTGTTGACATAGGAATGACTAATCATTCTTTGGAAGCATTTCAGTAACTGTTGTTGTTGATTTAACCTTGCTACCTAATGTCTTAGTTGTACAAAACAGTTTTATAGGCCTGTTGCATTTTATAGGGATTATCTGCTTTTGCAGAGCGTGCAGCATCAACGGCCGTGCACTTCCTAGCTTTAATCTGGCACTGAGGACACGTTGGCAGAGACGTTCCAGCAGCGGGCAAACCTGTTGCCTGCTGTTACTAGTGCATTTTATTGTATCTCCCCTTCTAGTTTTGCACTGACTTGATTAAAGCTGATTCAGGTATGGCCATTAGCGGTTGCAGTTATGCTGTCTGCTGGGACACAGGTGTACTTTAAAGCTGAGTCAAATGGTAGATCATGTAAACGTGTGGTTTGAGGAACTAGAGGCCAGAACCTGATCTTTCAGCTCCTGGTGCTGTTGCAGTGCTGTGTGTTTTTAAAATCTTCCAATGTTGGTGATAGCAGGCCCTCTAGAGGGTGATTTGATCATAGAAGCGTGCGCAAGGTCAGGGCCAGAAGTCCAGTGCAGTACTCGAGGGAATTAAGAAGCAGTTTCATGAAGCTGTTTTAAGCTGATGTGAGCCTGTACTGCAATCAGAAAGGGTGGTTCTGCCCTGCCCTCATCTTTGTTCCGGCACTAACATTGATCTGGCTGGCCATCTTGCTTATCCAATGGAAAAGAAAAATTGTACCAGATTGACAAGATAATCTCAGTGACGGTGTGGCCACATGAGTGCTAGTACCAGCATGAAGAAATGACGAAGAACACATGGCTGTGGCTAGCAGGAGGTCAGCATCTCTTGTCACTGGCCACACAGTCTTAGAACAGTGTTAAGCTGCTCGTGAGACTGCATCCTTGTAGTAAAAATAACAGTTACTTCCCCGGAGAATTAGGAAGAGAGAGTGCAAATTGAACAGACTTTACAATGGTTATTTTTGAAGTGGGAGGCATCTTTTCTCTAAGTGAGAAGTTAACGTAAAGGTCCATGCCTCAGCTTGGACCTTCAGTTAGGGGAAATTAACTTCCTGTGGAGATGTCCTCAGAATCAATCTCTTGGCTGGCCATTGATAAATTACTTCAGTATGAGTTATTGACAGAAGGGAAGTAAAGTTTGGCTTAAACATAAAAAGGCATGTGTCTTTAACTTTCTTTGCTTTAGAAAACAGTTTTGGCCTTACAGGAACAAGTTGAATGTACGTGTATGTTCCTAAAGAAAATGGGAGATTACCTGTTACTCAAGTCTTTATTTTTTTTTACTTTTCCTTTTGCAGGAAAAGCTGCAAGTCATTTAATGACCAAATAAGGTCTCCATTCTCATGATTTATCTGATATGCTTCTACTGGAGCCATGGATGAATACAACCGCTTTGTGGATTGGGACAAAATGGATGTTACTGTCCAGAGCCAGGATGCGAAGGAGCTAACCTGCACAGAGTTCCAGGAGCTCAAGCAGCTGGCCCGGCAGGGCTACTGGGCCAAGAACCACTCTCTGAGAGCCAAAGTGTACCACAAACTAATTAGCAATATCCCCTGCCGCACAGTGACCCCAGACGCGAATGTGTACCGGGACATTGTTGTGAAGATTGTTGGAAAACGTAACAGTAGCTCCCTTCCGCTACCAGAGTTCGTGGATAACAGCCTGGTCCCCACGTACTGCTTGAATGCAGAAGGCATCGGGACAGTCAGGAAGATTATATTGTGCATTGCAAATCAGTTCCCAGACATATCGTTTTGCCCGGCACTGCCTTCTGTGATAGCTTTGCTCCTCCACTACAGCAAGGATGAGGCAGAGTGCTTTGAACAGGTTTGTCGCATCCTTGCTTGCAATGACCCATCTAAGCGGCTCATTGATCAGACATTCTTAGCTTTTGAGTCCTCCTGCATGACCTTTGGTGACCTGGTTAACAAGTACTGTCAGGCGGCACATAAGCTGATGGTGGCAGTGTCTGAGGATGTGTTGGAGGTATACTCCGACTGGCAACGGTGGCTCTTCGGAGAACTGCCTATGGTGTACATTGCTCGGGTCTTTGATGTGTTTCTGGTGGAGGGCTACAAAGTTCTCTATCGTGTTGCGCTGGCTCTTCTGAAATTTTTTCACAAAGTCAGAGCTGGGCAGCCCATGGAGTCTGACAGCATACAGCAGGACATTCGAGCTTTTGTGAGAGACATTGCCAAGTCAGTGTCTCCGGAGCGGCTTTTGGAAAAAGCCTTTGCTATCCGCCTCTTCTCGCGGAAGGAGATCCAGCTTCTGCAGATGGCCAATGAGAAGGCTTTGCAGCAGAAGGGCATCACGGTCAAACAGAAAAGGTAGGGCGCTCACTACAGGTAGCCTGAGTGATCTCGTGAGTTTTCCCAGCATGACGAGCAGTCAGTCAGTCCAGGGTGACTGCTGGTGGGGAAGGAGAAGAGCTCTACTGCTACATGCTGGTATCTCTGCTGATTTTTTTTTTCTCTGCAGAAAAACTCAGCAGCCCCCAAATTAAGCGTTGCTGGGATTGTAACGAGAGGTGTAGCTGAATGTTATGATACAAGAGAAGCAAAGCAGTTTCTCATAGTTTACTCAGTGATGAATTTGTCACTACTTTTTACAGGTACATATTAATTGCAAGTATTGTATCTCAAAAGTGTCTTTCACAAGCTGTTTTTAAACTAAAAGACATTTTAGCAAAGCTGGAAAAAACACTGATAAATTACTTGGAAGAAAAGTACCCAAACAAATGTGAACATTAATTCTTAAACATGAGATTATTTGTGTAAAATGTCAATTTCATGCTGCCCAGTGCTGTGAATTCAGCAGTTTCTTTAGTGTAAGTAGGCAAACACCGTCCCAGCTGGGAATGTTTTGCTTAACTGGGGAGTTATTTTAACAGAGCAAGGAAGAAATAAGTCTTATTTACAGGTTACTTTTAAAATTAGTTTGACTGCAAGCCTCCTGAAAGTCAAGAGTGTAGTAATCATAGGTAGGGGTTGACCTATTTTGAGACAGGTCCATGTACTATTAGAAATAATGATTTTGAAAGAACCATGGAAGAGAAGAGTGAGGATACTGATCCAAACGATGATTGCATAATCACAACTTCTTTTCAGAAATGAGAGGAGAAGCCAGCTGTAAAACTAGTAAATGAAACCCTGCTCCAATGTGACAGTAAAAGCCACAATAATAAAAAGCTTAGCTGAAAGACCTCTCCATATATATAGAAAAGGCAGCAATATATTAATCTAAACAAAATTAGCATCTTGCCAAGTGCAAACATATGTGCAGGTAAATACTGGTGTTGTAGATATGTCCTGTTTCTCCTAAGGCCTTCTGTGACTGCAGAAAACTTCTCCCAGCCACTTTTGAAATCTAAGTTTAAGTGTTGAACAGTTTTATCAGCTGTCCTGACCTCTGAAGAGAGGATGACTTCTAGAAGTCCACTGGGGTCAGTAACTGTGATATCTAGAACTTGGTATTCTAGAGGGACAATCTTTTGTTTTCTCAAAATCTTTAAAAATCAAAAGGTACCAGCCACTGATGTATTAGGATCTTACAGCCAATTGTGTTGCCAAGTTAGTCACAGTAGTTGCAAACAGATATTCCATGGTATTGAAATATATACTTAACCAGATTTCAGCTTATAAAATAATGTAAATGTTAGCTGAACCTCTTTCATGTGTCCAAATACATGTAAAGTTCCCTCCAGTCTTTTCCAACGGTTTGGTTTTAGACTCACAGTTTGGTTTACAATTAGCTTGTGCTTTATCTTGCTTGTATCTTGGAAGAGACTGCTCTGTCAGTCTCAAATATTTCAAGGCCTTTAGCCACTGGAATGTCACATCGGGTAGAGTTCAGACCATTGTATCTGGGACTTGCAACCAGAAATATTAACTCTTCCAGTGTGTAGCTTTTCTTCCAGTACTGAAGTTCAGAAGAGTTGTCATATCCTTTCTGAGTATATTCTTCAGCAACAGAATGGGAGCTTGTTAAAAAAAAAAAAAACAAACCAGCAACAAAAAACAAACCCAAACAAAAACAAATTAAAAAACCCCAAACAACCAACTGCAAAAAACGCAGAAGCTTCTGCTGTGTTAAATGTTGTAGAGGTATTCTTGCTCAGAACAAGAGCGATGCCTTCAAAACACAACACAGTAAATTTGTACCCAGATAATGCCAGTAGTTACTGCCTTAGCAGACAGAGTTGCTAGTGAAAAACTTTTATCCTCTGTCGGCTACTTTTGTAAACATACTGAAACTTCTCAGTATTCCCAGCAGCACGATACTGCTGTGAGTTTGGCTCAGTGTGTGTCCCAGTGGAGGCAGATGTGGGTGCTAGAGAAGTGAGCTTTTCTCCAGTGCTCGATAGGATGTGAGTTCTCTTGTCCAGATATGTTTGGCCTGTGCAAGGAGATGATGAATTATTTTCAAATCAGATACCTACAAGCAGGTAGCAAAAAAGAAAAAAAAATAGAAATAGGAAATATTTTAGTCTGCCTGTTTGTTTGTTTGTTTTTTCTCATGCTTGGTGATTCGAATCAAACCTTACTTTGTTTCTCTCCAGGCTTCTTTCATTCACTTTGTTGCAGATGTAGGAAATCACTGATCTTTTCTATCTTTTTTTTTTTGTCTTTCTCCTTCTACGTTCTCCTTCTGTCAATTCCATACCCACTGCACCCCTCCTGTTTGCAGTGTTGCATCTCCCAAAAGGTAGGTTAAAACACTTGAATCTTTGCACTTTGCTCGTTTCTTCTGTCTTTGGCTGGTTATTTTTTCCGAGGCTGTCATTATCACTAATGCTGGGGCAGGAGAAGCAGGGCAGCAATTATAGCACCCGATTGCTGTGTATTTTCCTGAATACACTCTTGCAAAGTTAGTTCAAGGCACCTGCAAAGTTGTAAGATAAGGGATCATGGGCCCAGCTGGTCACCATAGCACTTCCATATGGCAATACAAGCTTGTGTTTTCCAGAATGGAAAAGTGTAATGTTAGTGGTGGGATGTAAGTCCTTTCTACATTGGAAGAAAAAGTGTTACTTTTTAAAAACATCTCAAGTAACATGTCTTCAGACCCATTAGGTATTGTCCCACATACAAACCTGGTATATGCTGTTGAAATAGATGTGAGACATACTCAACTTTTTTTCTTCTTTGCAAGCTTTCCACAGTTAATTGGAAAGATGTTGGACTGAACCCAACTTGGCACACTCTTAAAAGTGACTTGTCTCTATTCATACTAGATTATATTTATTTCTCAGCAGATAGGGTTTTTTAGAGGCGAGAAGACAGACTATTTTCCTGTGTCAAGGAGGTCAGAGTTACTCAGCCATATAGCATTAATGGTTAATGAAGTCATTCATCAAGTCTTGGCCTGAAAAGCAAATCTTAAAGAACAAAACCTAGTGGATCGTGATACCTGATAAGCAGAGAACTTGGAAAGGAGAAAGACTGCGCTGTGAGTATTAAGTACGACAGATGAATGGGTTTAAATTAATGCCTTTGAGAATCTTCTGGCCTTGTCACAGGTGCCCTGAGTTAACTTTAAGTGAGTGATGCACACTAACATTTCTACTAATTTATAAAATCAAAATTGGAATTGATTTCCTCATGTTTTCATGCCTGAAAGAACCCCTTAAGAGACTTATCAAAGCATGTTTCGTATCATATCCTGTGTGTTGAGGATTTTAACTCTAATAAATCAGCAGGCTGTTAATTCCAGCCAAGCAAATCTTCAATCTCCATGTATTATTTTATTGCAGTTAAAATATTCTGAAAGGAGCAGAAAGCCTTGATTTCTGCTAGGAAGCACATAGTTTGGGTTTGAGGGGACTTAGGCAGATGCAGGGTGTCTGACGCTAGTCTCAACACAGGATTAGGTTTCAGGCTTATAAACCACATATGGCTTTATATTGCCATTTATGACTGAGAAACAACATATCACTTCTACCAGGCGTTTATGCCCTAACTGAAATTACAATGGATGTTAAAGATAATGCAGACCCTGTAAGGTTTGACCCAAAACAAAGTAGAGCAGGAAGATGTAATTCAGGGAGTCGTACCTTGGAGTGTGGTATTTGTTGTCTTGGAATACACAGAGAGCATATCCACTGTGACAGCTGCTACCACGTTGTCAACGTTGGCTTTATCTTCAGGAATTCTGAGGTCTCTGAAGCACGCTGTATTAATGATATAGCTGTAAAAACAACATTCCTATGAAAATAGAAAATAGGCTGCTTTATTAAACATTTAAATTGTGCTACTTTTCTAAATCTAATTTCCTTTGGGATAATAACAATTGAACATGTCTCTCCAACATCAGCAATCAACAGAAAGTTGTCATGCCGATCCCAATAAGCCAACGTGAAGAATTGAGGAAGACGCTAATGCAGGGTAAAATCTTAATGAATTTGTTCAGTTCTAGTGGTAGATTTTAATGCAGTGCCAGTCCAAAATTAACATTCTCTCAAACTGCTGTTTTTTTCCCCAGATAACCTCTGAAAGACCTCTGGTGTGGTGAAGGCTAAACTTAATTTTCATCAACCAATATAAACCAAAATGTTGGGGTTTTCTCTTAGCCAGCTTGTGTGCTGTTCATTTTCACTCATTTACTACTTTGAAAAGCAACTACCCAACTGAAGTAGATAATTTTCAGTGTCATTAGAGAAATACTGTCAAAAATGAAGGATGAATATAGGTTAGATACTTGTAACTCTAGCTGCAATTTTCTGAAACCCCCCCCCAAAACTTGTATTTTTGTTAAGCAGCACAGAGTTTGGTTTGATGTAGGTGCAGGCTGTGTATTGACACTGGTCTCAACACAGGATCTGGTTTCAGTCTTAAGCACCTGCAGCTGTGATTTATGACTGGGAAATAGCAGGTCATTTTATTTCAAATCCTTTGGTCAAGCTTTGGTCTAGGTTTTACTAACTGAATGGTGACATTAAATATAAAATGATTCGCCATGATATTCAAGGGGCAGGAACGGCATGCCTGGTATAGTTTTAAATGGCCAATACAATGGTAAATGCTTTCTAGTAAATCAGAAAGATCTGTTTGTAAAGGTGATATTCTACCTACATGGAAAAGTTGTAGGAAGACACAGGGTACTGAAAGTGGTGTGTTACTATGAATACTGCTGAACACAGGCTTCGAGTGGGATCTGGGTAGGAAAGTCCTTTAATCAGCAGTTCGTAGTAGCCAGGAGAAGGAACAGAGGCAAAAGAGGTACACTGAGGTTGGGAGCCTTTTAGGAACAAGTACTTAAGTTTAGTTGCCCAAATGTATCATGTAAGTGTGAAAAATGTACAGACCAAGCATACAAATAATTATGAGGCTTGATTGTTTGAGGTTTAGTAAGTTTAAAACTTTTCTGATATTAGCTACTAACTCTTAGCCTATTTATCGTCATTACTTTTCCTCCAGAAATTCACTGTAATAAACTAGTTGACTGCCCTGCATATTTTTTTTTTAATTCCTTGAATGTGAGAAAAATCTGATTTCTGATGAACTGAAACCAAGGCTTTGTTTCTCAGCTCTTTTCTGTAGTGCCACCAGTCTTTAGCTGCAGATCAGACAGGACTGGGCGGGCTGAGACCTAAAATAAAATTCTGAAGATGTGGGTTCAAGTCTTGGCTCATACTTTACTTCACTTGATCTCTCCTGTGCCTCAGCTTGTTGTGTTTAAAAGCACAAATAATGTCCCAGTCAGTGACACTGTAAGTTTTAAAACCCATTAATAGTTGCAGCTTGCTTAAATAGGTGTCCGTATAAGTTCCTTGCTAATTAAATAATGCAGGGTAGCAATGCAAGTAGTGATTCGGTTCATTTTGCTAGAGGAAGCAGTAATTTTCTTATTTTTTAAGTGACCTAAGGAGTCATTTCATTAGAAATGCTGACAGTAAGGTAGCTACAATAAATTTCAGAAAGCGTTTCCCAACGTCTCCAAGCAAGCACCGCTCTGAAGTACAGTGCAAATGCTTCTGATTTCTTGGTACTACAAGCAAGAAAAATAATAAAAAATGTATAGTTTGTGTGTTTTACGGAGTGAGCTAAGCTATTCAGACACATGCAGATATGCAGTATTGAGGTCCTTTTTATGTTCCATGAAACTGAGAGAAAAGAAATATGTAATTGTCAAAAAAAAACCCCAAACACATCAGAAATTGGCACATACTTGCAGCTGAACCCTTGCATGCAGAGCAAACTGCCTAAAGCTTCATTTAACTAATGGCTACCCGGTAATTTAGTATGTTGTATAAGTTCCTTTGTCACTTCCACCATGTACTTGGCTGCCACCCTTGCATTTTAAAAGTCTTTAACATCAGCCACGGATGCAATAACACTTGTTTAATCCCCAGGCTCTGAGTTTGTGTGCTTATTTAATCTGAGAGATGAAGGCTGGTTAAGATGATGATGATTATTATTATTATTACCTTCAAGTGTTTAAAAGCCATGAATCAGTTCTTATAATTGTATCAGACTCCTCTGTGGGGTATGGGGGTTTGCTTTCTGGTGTGAGTGTCTAGCATTCATTCATGTTTTCAGGCTCCATCTGTAACCATGAACGTAGGAACTTCTTTGGTTCTTAATAAAGTGGAAGTCATTGGTAATTACATGTTTCCAGGAGGTGGAACATTCCAAAAGCTTCAAATACTTGCCTTGGATTAAAATTGCTTAGCCTGGTAATGCTGATTCCTCTAAGATTTCTGAGGGTTTTGGGAATTCTCTAATTCCACGATACAGGTAGGACCTCAGAGGGGGAAGAAGTACTACCTCGTCCTTTCAGAATCCTGGCTGTTTCTTTAGGTATTCGGTTCTCTATGCTTAAATACTAGTGCCAGTGAGACTGTCTCAAACAGCAAATATAATTTCATCTATTTAAGGTCATGGTCATCCTAGCTGGCTCACCGTTATGTCCTCTGTATATAAAGGTGCAGGCCACAGCTCCCATACAGAGGAATTGCTCCATGTATTTCATTATGGCCAGATCACTCCCTCTTGAGGATTATGTTAAACTGCAGTAGTTTATTGTCTTCACTAAGTCATGACTTTCTAATCCCATGGGCTGGAGCTTTGAACAATAGCGTACTACTAGGGTCTTTTGGTGTTCAGCTGTCTTTGCATGTTACTGTCCAGTAATCCGAAACTTGTTTTGTTGTTAAATTATTGTTTCTCAATGTTTTGTATTGTATTTCTTAGGCAGAATGTGCACTTAGCAGTTCATGCTGAGAACTTCAAGTCTGAAATTGTCAGTGTGAAAGAGATGCGAGATATCTGGTCATGGATCCCAGAGCGATTTGCACTTTGCCAGCCCCTCTTGCTTTTCACCACCTTGGAACATGGCTGTAGTCTGAGCAGGTAAGGAAAACCTTCCCCGCTCTTCTCTACTGTAGGGCAAAAAAGAGCAACTGGTGAACTGTTTGCTGGATCAACAAAAAGGCCATGCCTAGTCAGAACTTGATCAGAAGAATATTATTAGCGATGGGATGTAAATGTGACAAATTCCTTTTGGCTACAGCATTTGACCAGGATACTTCATATGCCAGAACATGGCAAGCCATTTTAAACTGTCCAAGACCAATTGGAAAAGTCAGACGTGCATCAGTTCACAGAATATGCTGGTCTGAGACTGGTTCATTCCCCACTGGGTATGAATGGTTTAACTCAGTGACTGCTCTGCAGGCTCTTTTGATAGATAACCGCATTCAAACTGATCCCAAGAATAAGGGAACTGGAAACTGGAGATTCCTCTACCTATGGATCTGATTGTTGTTATTTTTAAAGTGGGATAAACTGGATATGAGTTCTCCTTGCACTTGACATGGAAGACTATAATCCTGTAGCTCTATTAAGGACTTCAACATCTGCAGTTGAGGTACTGAGGTGGGGCGTGGTCTGCTGTCCCAGCCCCGCGTGCCTATGAGGAAGAGCAAAAGCAAGCAAAGAGAATGCATCATAATTATTTTCTATGAAAACCAAAAGCTCTTCAGACACAGCCATCAGTCCTCAGGACACAACTTCCTTTAGGTTGTCTTAATTCAAAATGCTGTAAAATGCCATTGTTGTCATAGGTAGTCTTCTAGTTATTCTGCAGGGGCATAAACAACTATACAGACACCTGAGTAGAGAAGAACTGCTTGATAATATTTGTTTACACTCAACTCTGTTATTTACAATGGACTGTAGAAAGCGTTTGCAGGAATATGCTTCGTCTTCAGATGTCTTTTTTGCCATGCCATCAGTTGGAGGAGGAGGTGGTGCCTGACGTTAAGGAGGAAAAGAACTGCAGTTGGTGGTAGTTGAGTGCTCATTTTTGTGTGTTCTGCACTTCAGGTTCTATTCTCACAGCGAGGGACACGAACCGACTCTTATCCTCATCAAGACCACAGCAAAAGAGGTGAGTGAGGTGAAAGGCAACTGATTAAATTAGGTTTTAGGCAGTTATGTAATGCTGTATTGCAACACACAACTGTTTATAATAAAATGAAGAAGCAAGGGACCTGGAATTGCTTGGGGGTTTGTTTTGGTTTTTTTAACAATGCATACTTTAAATAGTTCCATTTGTTGATTACGGGAGTATGCATTCTTGGGTAAATCTTGTAAACTAGGTCTTGGTCAGCTCTTCTTTCTCTTGTAAGTAACGTGGGATGATGGACTAGAGTAACTCACTGAGCTCTTGAACAGACTCTCTTAATTGCAGAATCAGAGGGAGAGGCTGGGGAATTGTGTTAGGAAACTCACGATTCATAGAAGCTGTTTTCATTTTCTACAGGATATGAGGAGAGAAAGTAGCAGAATTTAAATTGTGTGAATAATATTGGACTATGTAATGTGGAAACAAAAGCTTTCAGCTTTGTCTCACTCTTGTCTGGGGGGAAAAAAACAAACAAACAAACAAAAAAATCAACAAGAAAGTTCTGAGAACCTGAGGAGGAGTGCCTTATCTAATGAGTGTTGGTTCTCTGCACTACTGTGTATGACAATATTGGACAACATAATGTGAAAACAGAAACACTAGTTTCATCTCATGCTTGTTTAAAAAAAAAAAAAAAAATGCATGATACAAGAAAGCTTCCCAGAACCTCCAAAGGAGGGAACACAGGTGCTTCTTGTAATGAGCATTGGTTGTCTGCACCACTGTGCATGACTTCTAAATATTCTGTGTATAATGTTAAGCTGTTATTGCAGCCTGTGGGCTTATATTTCTGCTTATTTAAAAAAAAAAAAAAAAAAAAAAAAGATAGTCCAAACAAAAAAAGTAGGAGAAAAGTACGGGGTTTTTTGTTTGGTGGTTGTGGGTTTTGGCTTTTTTGCAAAGGATTACGTTCATCCTTTATTCATATGTCTATGGTTACATTTTTAGAAAGAAGAAAATTTGCCTTCTGATTTTCTGGCTCTCGTGTACTTCGGGCATATCAGATCAAACGGAGTTCTGGGCCATCTTTTTGTTTATGCACATGATATATCTATATTTAAAAACCGCTCTTCAATAATTTTGTCCTGCTTGTAATGCTGGTGGAGGCTAAACAGCAAATGTACCTTAGAACAATTCTGTTTAACCATAGTTTCTGGGGAAAAAAAAATGCAGGGTTGCTTTCATCCCATTCTTAGAGCTTTATTGTTTGGTCTACGTCCACTTGGCAGTGATGCTTATTGCTGGTAGCGAGAAATTCTTCTAGTGCAAACAAAAGACTCCACAGAAAAGCTCAGCCCTCTAAGGCTATGTTTTTCTTTATTGGAAGCTAGTGAACCCCATGCTGTTTGAATAGACTGCTTTAAATATCTGAGCTAGTTCAGCATTGGCTTAGCTAAGCTGACTTTAACCTACAGTTTGAAATGGAGAAAGCCACCAAGGCTACTGTTTATGACCAGAAAATGTTCAGGCAGAACTGCAACTGCTCATACTGTAACTTGAGAATACTGTTGCTTTGGATGCCAAAATGAGGAAGTAGAAGTCAGGCTTTACAAGTTTGGAGTGATTTGTGTTTTGGTACCTAGTGTTATGTTGGAACATTTCTCCTTTAAGGCCTCAGAGATGTGAAATAATTTATGAAACTCTTAGGATTTAAGGGTACCCACCAGTGGATTAAAGCAGTTTAAATCTATCTTTAGATATAAGTACTTGTGCTGCCTTAATCCACTGATATAGAGGTTTTGAAAATCAAACTAAAATAGAACCTTCAGTTCTGGACTGAAATGTTGGTATCAATTGGTTTAACACACTTTCTTCTTCAATGGAAAGCCTCCTGACGGTGCTGTTTGTGCTAGGTCTGTGGTGCTTATCTGTCAACTGACTGGAGCGAGCGCAGGCGAGGAGGGAACAAGCTGAGTTTCTTTGGAACTGGGGAGTGCTTTGTATTTAGGGTGAGTAAAATTTTATTGTCACTACCCAGTAGCAAGGCAGAACCGCTGTACTGGTGTGAGTAACTCTTAGTTCCCTTCCACTTGAAGAGGCTGGATTATATGCCCTCCTAGTCTTATGGTCTACTGAACTCTTAATGTGGAGGAGAAAATTTTACTTTTCAGTTTTGTGGTAACTCTTTTTCTCTGCTTGCACAGAATATTTTCTTAAAAGATGTAATAACGTAACTCAAAAAACACTGCATCATTTCTTCAATCACCTAAAAAGCAAAAGTATAAAGAAAGAAAATAACATCTGGCCTAAAAGACGGTTTGATCCAATCTTTACCGCTAATCGTGCGGGTGGAGTCTGAGGGGCTTGAATGTTCTTTGCTGTGCAGAGCTCTCTGTGTAGTGCATGTGCACTAACTAAAGCTTTGCTATTCTCTGCCCCTATGCAGCTGCAGCCTGAAGTGGAACGCTACGAGTGGGTGATCATAAAACACCCAGAACTGGCCACGACTGGTTCAGAGCCAGAAAATCAGGCCTCACCAGCTTCCAGCACACTCTCTTCCGGCAGTGTCCCATCAGACCCCTCAGATCGCCTTTCTCCGTTCTTATCAGCTCGGCACTTCAACTTGCCTTCCAAAACAGCCTCCATGTTCATGGCTGGCAGCAGCGAATGCATCATTATAGGTAAGTCAGTGTGAGAATTTGAGCATATATCTTACCAGCTCTTCCTATCCGCCTTAGATAAGAGAGTGACCTATGTTTACCATGTATGTATTTCAGTATCGCTACAGTTACAGATAAAAGTGGCCAAAACCCAATATTATTACCCAACAAAAAAATTCTGTGGGAAAACTTGCATATCAAGCATTTTGGAGTAAGATAGTAACTCATAGCTTTAAGCACAGCCATACCTTCATACTGCCTAATTCATGATGAGAAATAGTTCTTGAAGGGGAACTTACTTTGCACTCAGGCTTTTGAAACACAGAGTAAACTACAAAACATGTTAATTCTCCTGGAACTCTATTGGATCTGTGGTGCTGCTGACTTTGGCAAAAGCCTGCTTAGTAAAGTTGTCACCTAAATGGGATTTACAAGGAACAGGTTTAAAATCATAGTTGTCTTTTTCCCAAAAAGCTTTACTTGACGCTTGTTAGGAGAGCAGCTAGCCTGGTGATTTCGTCTGTAACATCAAGTGTTGGCTGATTTCTCACTTAGCAGCATGTGTGCTAATCGACCATAAGTTGGGCTGCTCCAGTATCAGCTAGGCTGGTGAGAGCTTCAGTGTCTGTGTAACTGAATTAGAAATCACTGTTAATGATGTATCACAGATATTTCAGAGATCTTTACTGTTGATCATGTATCCCACCAGCTCTCCCTATCAGCCGTAGAAAAGAGAGTCACTTATATTTACCATATATTACACTGTGGGTAGGAATAAGAAATACAAGCTTGGGTAGTAGATATATAGAAATGAATGTTGTACACAATTCCAGCTGTAGGGCGGAATTTCCACCCTTTTTATTCTTCAGATGCTTTTGGTAGCTATTCTTAGTTGCCCTATAAGCAATAGGGGAATCTTCCTTCTTGTTTTCCTAACAGATTTCTGTCTAAATTTATTTCACTTCACTGCATTCTCTGACTGTAAGCTCTGTGAATCTTGACAGAGACCCACAGATAATCAAAATGCTTTTAACTTTGACGTGTTTTATAATGATTTAGAAGATCAAGCCAGTGCTGTTACTTACTGATCTTGTTCTTCTCCCAGCTTTGATTTTTGACTGCCAACAAAATCCTTTGTTTTTTCTTTACTGGAGAGAAAATATGCAGTTGCTAGCTTCCAAGATCCTCCAGCACTGAAAAACAAGTCTTAAATGCAGGCCTTTGAGCCAGGCTTCTTGTTCTTACTGACTTACGTTACTGTTTGTGGTTTTTTTTTTTTTAATTTACAAAAAAATCATCCAGTTCTGATAGCGTCATTTAAAAGCTGTGCATTTGATCATACTCTGTTACACCTGAAGACAGCAAGCAAACATCACTTAGGGCTTGCAGTTGTTCCCATGAGAAAAGCATGTAAGTTGTTGGGGGGTGTTTTGGTTTGGTTTTTTGGTTTGTTTGGGTTTTTTTGTTTTGGTTTGTTTTTGGTTTTTTTTTTTTTTAAATAGCAGTTTCCCATGCTAAGAAATGCAGAGACACCCTTACACTTGTCTGTGTCTCTTCACAGGAGGTGGCGATGGCCAGGCTCTTTACCTCGATGCAGATCTGAACCACGGAAGAACCAGCCACTGCAATACTTTCAATAATCAGCCACTGTGCTCTGAAAGCTTCCAGATATCTGTCTTGGAGGTGTGGGGCTTCAGGGACACCATGAATGGTTGACATGACTATCATTAATCAGCTAGTTTTTCAATTGTCCTAGGATTCCCAAGGCAAACTCTAATGCAGGAGCCAAGTTAGAACATAATTTCTGCTGGGCTCAGTGTTTTTTAGTAATTAACTAAGTGGTGCACTTGAATGCAGGGCTTAGTTGTTTACTCTTATTTTGTTTAAGACAGGTCAAGGTGAAGTAATGTGTCTGATTAACTCCTTAGATCTTTACCTCTAGAGATCTGGATTCAGGTCCTGTTATCAGGTAGAAATGAAAATGTAATGATTTTAAACCATCCTAAATGGATACAAGTCCATATCACAGGATAGGTTTGCAGTTTGATGCTGTTCCTCAGAGGCACAGAGCCTCTGAGGTGTACAGTAGAGCTATGTGCCACTGGCACCAGTATCTGGCTTCAGCCAGTAATATCAAATGTCCGCTCACAGGGAACAGATTTGATGTAGAATAGTAGTTCATAAAATCATTGTCCTACTAGAAGCAGACATTGTGCAGACAAATCAGTACCATTTCGTAAATTATGAAAGCCCTCAATTCACACAAGAACCATGATTGCTAGTTATCCTTCTCCTTGTACCTGAACCCTTGACACATTCCAGTTGCATCTGTTTGAGGAGTCTGCCTCTGAGAAGGGCATCCAGAATGGACAACGATATCTCAAAGGCTTGATTTTGTTTACATTCCTGTTCCATATCAGTATAATGACTTCAAACTGACTCATGTTTCAGGCAGCTGAAAGCCAGAGTATATATGCAGTGCTTAGAAATTTCCCGTTCTTCATCTTCCCTAGAAGCTGAAATGGAGCTTTAAATCTGAGAATAACTGTGCTGATATCCCTGCACGTTTGGGGAATTAGACATTGTGATACAGAAGCTTAATGCTCTCCCCACAAATACATGAAGGGAGGTGGGAGGGACATCTCCTGTGTAGTAATATTCTGGGAGGGGATGAGTTTTCCAGGAGAACTCTAGGCAACACTGTTTGTCCATATCATGAGTCTTCCCAGTGATGAGATCCTGAAAAAGGTAATGCTTTTTTGCCAGTAGTGTTCTGGTAGGGTTTGGATGATGCAAAGTGGCTTTTGCTCATTCCTGAGAATTCATACAGTTCTCTGCAAGCATGCCTTGTGGCATGTGATGTCTGGAGGCAATTGCCCAGTGTCTTTAGCTAAAACTTGCAGTATCTGCTGTAGAACTTCTCCCACATGAAGCACCAGTACATAAACGTTGATGGATAGTCCAGAGCATATGACAGGATGCTCTCAAAGCTTCAGTGGGTGATTTGCTAGTATTTACCACAACAGGTAAAATGAAGGGAAGGAGGCATTGCTGGTTTTTCAGCAGTTCAATCTAAAAAATTGCTTTAGAGTGGGGGAAATGTTATTACTACTTAAACTTGAAGTTCGTTAAGAGGAAAAATTAAAAATTTATAGTGATAAAATCTCAGCTAGGCTGGACAGGGTCATGTTAATATTCAGAGGTCACAGGTGAGTCTCGTTGGTAATGTTGGCTTGTTTAGCTTGCCATCAATGAACATACCATGTGTCTTGGTAAAGTGTTGCCTCTTGTAAAGTACATGAACGAACTTGACAAAAATGTGATTTGCTTCTTAGGGTGCCATTTTGAATTTTTGTCAAAATAACTCTTTGAAATATGAAACTCTGTACACAACAGCTTAAGATGTCTTTTGCACCATTTATATTTGCAATTACATTATTTCACCCTGTTTGAGAGTCAGCACTGGCCTCTCTTTCTTTCCCACTTCCCACTCAGTGAGTTCTGTCCAGCTGTCTTTTCATAGGTTTACTGTAAGCTTGGTTGAACTGGAAGGGGAGATATAATTCAGTTATACTTACGTATTTTGATGGCGAAGAACTCAGTCATATCTGGCTTTTTACAAATACTAGCTGATGCTGCCTTCTTTTATTTTTCCAAAGCTAGCTGTATCACTTTGCACTTGCTAGTATCCCACAAGCTTTCTCAGACAAAAGAAATCACTCGGAAAATGTATTCCATTTAGTAGGTTCTCTTAAATGTAGGTGGGATTTCATTTTTGTCCATATGTCCTGACTTTTGAGATTGTCTGAGGCGCCCGGGGCGGGCGCGGGGAGGTGGCAAACCAAAAAGCCACAACAACATTATTTTTCGGCTTGTTAAGTTGTCAGAAATTCCCTCGAGCTGTGTGTTGGCAGGATTTGTGGGACTTCAGCATTACACTCAAAATGAATAGGTTTTATCTGCAAAATCTGTCCTGCAGCTGGCAGTGGTGATGAGATTTTCTCGCTCCCCATCCCTGCCGGATGCAGCTATGTCAGCGAAACCTGAGTACTATACCATGTCTTAAGCCATATCTAAGAAACATTGTTCCTTTCCCTGCTCTGTTCTTAGTGCACAGGGATTTGGGTGTTTGAAATCAGAAATAACTCAGTTGCTCAGAAATTCATCACAGGATATTAGTGTGAGAATCCAAGGAGCAGTACTGAAAATCAGTGAGGTTTAGGCATCTGAGTCTCGAGTGTCTTTCAAAAGTCAATCACAGGCCTCAGCTCAGCTTCCCTTGTGCCATATAAGTACAACTTCTGACCTGCCCGGCAGCGAAGGTCCACAAAAGACCTCTTTTTGGTAGCTTATCTAGATGGCCAACCAGTCTTTCGTATGGGACTAGAGGTAAATCTTTATTCTTAAAGTAAGATGTTACGATGGGTGGCTGGCAGCATCTAACAGCTGCTCTACGTCTAGGTATTTGCAACTGGTGTGGGTGTGCTTGGAGCACACAGTATGCCCAGAGCAGTTTGAGCGATGACCTGTATGAGTTTGCAAATCACAGCAGGGGGTAAAAGGGTTAACAGGTGATCCTCCTGCTGACTGTTCGTATTCATATCGATCTTACAGGGCACCAGCACATCGTAGGGATGGTTTTAGTTTGATACAGCACTACCCTGCTGCAGACATCCTGCAGGACTAGTATGTGTGTTTTAAATTTGAATAGCCTGAATAAGCAAGAGGGTGCAATAATCTGGCAAGAGGAATTGTACAGTGCTGTGTCATCTTCACACAATCCTTTTGTTCACTAAAAATGAATGTTCCTTTCCTTGTGCAAATCCTCATGTGTAATTCTCGTTATGGTTGTGAGACACCTTAGATGAATAGCATTGTGACTTGGCTTGCTTTCTAGTAGCAAAGAGGCATTTTTTTTGTTTGTGTAATTAATGGTTGTCACTGACAAGTGTAGATCAAAGTTCAGGTAATTAAGCCAACTGTTGTGTTGAGGTGGAGACCACAGACTGGGTTTTAAGACAATGACTACAATGGTGCACCTTATCAGAAAGTTAAAATTATCTGAAGTACCCCAGCTGTGAAGTGCTTTGGTCATGTTGTAATTCTGAACAACTGTTGATGTCGTTTGTAGTCCTTGTTTGTAGTCCTGCTGGCAGCAGTGACAGCGAGGGTGCCAGTGTCCCTTGATTAGCTGGTCGGTGTGGAGCTGGAGAGCTGCGTGTCAGCTACCACAGTTGTTCAAGAGCATATTTGCTTTTCTGAGAAACCATTTTTGCTTTGATACATTCTCTTGAAGGCAGAAAAGACTAGAAACTCCTGACATCAGAAGCTTGAATTTATTGTAAATGGCATTTAAGCTGTTTCCAGGCCACAGGAACTGTTTCCAGCTGTTAGCCAGGCTGGACAGACTTCATCACTGGACCCAAAAGCTGTCATTCCTACAGGTCATGCACTTTGACATGCTCCCTTTTCTGATGAAGCGTGCTAATCAGCCTCTTTATTAATAGAGGCCAATTAACAAAGGGAAGGGAGAAAACTCCATTTCGTCTGCGTTAGATAACTGAAGACAAATTGGAGGGGCGGGCAGTACTGTTCTTAAAAGAGTTAAACTTCATGCCAATAGAGATCTGTGTTTAGCCATGGAGGGGGCGGCACTTGCAGATCGATCAACTGCTGTTTGTGTATGTGCATTGAAATTGTGTATTTTGTCCTTGGAAATCCGTCCTCACTTTTGATGGGGAGTGAGCTCCTCTGCCCACTGACCACGCAGTTGCAATAGTGACACGGGTGCCACAGCCAGCGGGGACCAAGAGCTCGCCTGCAGCCACAGCACTGGAAGAGCTCAGCTCCTGCGACTGATACCCGGAGTCCAGTTGTTGGACAGATTGGAGGCTTAGGCACCCGGCTGTTAACTTGAGACGCCTTTCTGCCAGCTCTCTGTCATGGATTTCAGACTATTCATAGTTGATATGAGTGTGCATGTTATTTGGGGTGATGATTTTCTTCTGATGAGTGGTGGTGTGCTGTTGAATTGGTTTTCTACCCTGTCATTGGAATCGCTGCCCTACATTGATGGTATTTTTGTCACTGTGCAGAATCTTGGATTGTATTAAAAGGTGTTTGACTGTGGAGGCAACTGACTCTGTCCTTCATTCAGTTATTTTCCTTCCTGTAGACCTTGTAGCAAATGGCATGCTGAAACCAAGAAATAAACCTCGGAGCATGTGTTCTCTCACATGAACTCTTCACTACAATGAAGCAATTACATAGTTCCTGACCGTTTTAGGAGATCTCACAATGCTTCCGCCAAGATCAGGGGCCAAACTGACTGTAAAAAAACCCTTAGATTGGCAAATTCTGAAATGAGCCTTCTTCCCTTTGACGGGGCCAGAGAGCCTGTTTTGCCCCAGCACAGCCTGGGTTTAAAATGGAGCTTAGAGGTGTCTTCTGGCCACCAACACTTGTAGATCAGACCAATGGTGCCGTGGCATCCTCTGCATGTAAATGCCATCATCAACTCGGCTACAGTCACAGCCACTGTAAGTCAGCACTGCTCTTGCTAGAGCCTGTGTCTTCTTTGTGTCGGCACAAACATGATGTTGGCAGCAGGCAGGCAGCACAGTCAGGGAACTGCTTGTTTAAAACTAGTGGTTTTGTTCCTCTTGATGGCTTGGTTTTAACCTGGATCTCTTCCCTGCCTGCGTCCCTGATAACAGCGTGGATGCTTTTTGCCATGGTCGAAAGGAGTGTTTCTAGTTAGCAGCACTGGTTTAAACAAATATTCCTGTTACTTAAGCCTAGTCTTTGCCAATGCCTGAAACTTAAATGTAAGACTTGTGGGAACTACAGGAACTTATTGGTATAGTTGGAGGATATCAAGATCCTCTGCGCAAAATGCCTTTGGAAACTCCCTGCAGGCAATGACCAATGAAGTAAAAAAGCTGTTTGAGTTTCCAGTGAAATTCCACTAAATTCTTGGAGTTTGAGTGAAACTCCTGGCAGGCAGGAGGGGAAAAAAAAAAAAAAAAAAAAAAAAACAACACCACAAACAACATATACACCTCATACACAACACGGGGGCCTCCTGTGCTGCTGTACACAGGTGTTTCCAAGAGCCAAGCTGTGGTCTAAGGCGATGCAATGTGGAAAAGAAGGATTGCTGAGCTTGCAGAAACAATTCACAGGTTATTTTCATGCCAGCTTTCTGCACTGCCATGATGAGGGTTTGCTGCAAAGAAAGCCTGTGGCCACTAGAGGTTCCCCTTCGCCTGCTCGTCAGCTTCTTTCTTCCTCCATCACAAATAAATTCATTCTTGGAAGCCAAAAGTCTCAGAATTTAGTAAACATTATCAGGCTGAGTATTTCTTTTAAAAAAGAGATGGGACTAGGGAAAAGGGGTATGAATAGGCTTTCTTCACTTGATTTCCAAAAGTGAGCTTAGCATTAAATACCATAAATCACAATTTTACAAATCCCTTAAAGTCCTTAAACGTAGTAACAAAGGTGCTCAATAGCAGGAAAATGTAACTGAGGGGTCTTGAGGAGCTCGGCAATGCGGGCCGCTGGTTTTGAACCTTACAGCTACTTTAAACTACGTGACTGAGGACCTGAAAGGAAAATGGTATGCTCTATTGCATCAAGCAGTGGGAGCTCTTTATCATGCCTGGAGGGCTTGGTGATGGGAAAGTTATGGGTGATGTCTCACGGGGCTGGTAGCTCATAATGAAGCTGGAGGAGCCTTAACTCCTGGAAAAGAAAGGCTGTGCTCTGTCTTGCCATGGTGCTGTAGTATGAGAAGAGCCTGATGCTTGCTAGTTGTGCCTTTTTGTCTGGATTTTCTATGCAGTCTTTTCTGTAAGTGTGACACGGATACCTGCTTCCTTGGGAGGTGTTTTGTAACCAGCTGATAGCACAAGACTGCTTCTGGCAGCAAACTTAAAGGTTTTCCTGCCTTTTAACACCCGTTGGGTGTTTCCAGACCTGCTTTGCTATCACTCTTCCCCAGCACCGCTTTGGGTTGCAGAGCCTCTGCATGAGCAGCTGGAGGGTTGTGGCTTGACTCCTTGGCTGTGCTCTGGTGTCGTAGGCTGCTTCTGACTCTGTTTTCAAATCACACAAACAGCTGCTCAGTGGAACTGGATCCAGACTTTAGCTGGGGGATATTTGAGAGCGTTCAGCTCCTGTTTTGCTAGCCTGGTGCTAGCTTCTCTTGTGCAAATGTAGATAAGGTGCTAGGACTGTCTATGCTGTCCCTGAACCTGGATCCACACCTCCCCGTTGCTGACACAGCTTCAGCTCATTGCTTGCTTGATGAGTTACCTCCCTTTTTGTGGTTAAGTTGTCCTCCAAAGTTAAGGGCTGTGCCCTCTATCTGCCATTGACTGGCAGGGTTTCTGACTGGACTTGTCCTCCTGATCTCTTGCAGCCACAAGGTGAAGGAGGCAGCTTGGAAACCCAGGGGGAAGAGTGCAAGTCCAGTGAGCCAGTGATCCGTGCCTCAACCTCCCAGCCTGTGTGATGCTGGATCCTCCATGCCATAAATGACTGGGAGTCCATGTTTTTGACCTGCGAGTGTCGCAGACAGAGCAGCACCGGCGTTGGCTCCACCAGCTCAGCAGGGTCAGCTGGCTGCAACCAGTGCTCTCCCGCTCGCAGTGGCTGGGGCACAGTCTATTTCTCTTCCTCAAATGTTCTGCCTCGTGCTGCAAAATCCTGCTTCCTTAAAGCCCTCTGGGTTAACGTGAAGACCCACTTTTGTCCCCTCGCACTGTGAAGCTCTCTGCTCTGCTGCAGGGATTGCCTCAGGCAGCCAGTCCCTTTCAAGAACATGGGCTTCTGATTGCTTACCTTCTGCAGGGCTCTGAGTATGCCGTGCTTTGGTAGATTCATCTTGTTGAGGCTCTGAATTCAAGCCCAACAAAGACCACGACTAGAACGAGGTTGGTTGCTCGCTGTGAATCCCGCAGACCAACAGCTTGTCCAGTTTTGTTCAAGGGAGGTTTAGGACTGAAACTTCAAGAGTTGTCACCGTTTGCTGAGCTGGGTAGAGGTGTACATCCAGGCTGGTATTTTGTCCTTTGACCTATTGAATGTTGAATCATATATGCTCGATGGAGATGGCCCTTAGCAGCGAGATGGCAGCTTCTGCCCGCTCAAGCAGCACAAGGCCAGTGGTTGTGGGGGTCTCGCTGAGCTGCGGTGCCCTGCAGACAGAGTCTTGGCAGCCAGCTGGCAGTTGAGCTGACGGGATAGGCCCATCTGCATCAGTCCTTTCTATCATCTCGGCACCCACAGAAGCTTTGCCGCACGCCAGCTGTGTCTCCGCAAGCAATGCAGCATGCTGCAGCCACCCACTCACCTTACTTGGAGAATAGTATGTAGAGATAACCCTTGGGGATGGTGGAACAGGGGAGTCCAGGCTTCCTCACTGCCTCCACAGCCTCATGGCCACACACGCAAATTTAGTGGGGGGAAGAGGCAGCAAAGTCTCAGAGATGCTGCATTTCTCCAGGTTTGGCTGCCTGTTTCACACAACCGGGAAGCGAACCTCTTCCCCAGAGGGAAGGGCTGCAGCGCAGGTGTAACCCTTGTTGGATAGTAGAGAGTCCCCCCCCAGGTACCCACCCTTGAGACAAAGTCAGAGGAAAACTGATTTCAGCAGTTCCATGGCTCACAGAAGTACTTGTTGATATTCTCTTCCTCTAAGGAGCTGCTTAATTTTTACCGATTGTCATAACCTATATGCATAAGTTCATTATGCTTTCTCTTACGCTACAGGAACATCAGCCACAGCTCCTATATAGCCGTGTGATCTTGCACTCTTTTGGGGCAGATAAAGGCAAAGCATTTCTCAAAGTCACGGCTTCACTTGCAGCCATGCAGTGGGTTGTGCACCTGGGTTAGTTCCCCGCTCATGAACTGTTGACTCTGGAGGGAGCAGTTTAGCTTCAAGGACTGCAGGGTTCTACTCAACCATAACTCCCAGCATTTCTGAGGGTGTGGGTCTTCTTGGGACAGCTTCCTTCCCTAATGAGTAGTAACATAATCACGTACAGATTTTTGCAGTTGCAGAAGTGGAAACCACAGGGGGAATAACTGACTAGCAGAGGAAATTTCGTTAACGTGTGTTCGACACAGCCTTGGGGGTGGAGGTAGGTGCAAGTGTAGAGCTTTCCAATGAAGAGTCAAAGCACCTCTCTTTCCAGGATGGCTGCCTACCTTGTGTGCAACCTTCTGACAGTTTTGGAGCTGCCTCTAGCTCAGACTGGCATCTTGGAGAGAATTTCTAGCCTGTATTTGGGAGGGGAGATGTGCTGCTCTGTTGGCTGCTGGGAGCAGATGTTCACTCCAGCCTGTTCCCTGGGTCAGAGCAACCTCGAGCTGGTGCCTGCCCCGACTCACAGGCAGCCCTGAAGAGCTGTTTGCAAAGAAGAGGGTCCAGGGCTCCCAAAAGAAAAGGGAAGGGCAGGC
The DNA here is from genome assembly GCA_013389945.1 of Fregata magnificens. NCBI lineage: Eukaryota > Metazoa > Chordata > Aves > Suliformes > Fregatidae > Fregata > Fregata magnificens. The sequence goes on along the minus strand of WAAD01036919.1, from coordinate 175,827 downwards.
TCTTGGACTGTAAACCAGCATAAACAAGTTCCAAGCAGAAGCCTTTGGCCTGAATTGTGTCTCATGACCTCTGCCGCGATCCGTCTCTCATGCAGCCAGAATCTACTTGCAGGGGCTGGATCTGTGTTTCCTTGTACACACGACAAGGGTACGCTCTCATGACCATCCACGCTAGCCCGTTCCTGCCCTGCCTTTACATGGTTTTTTTGAGGCAAAGGATGTTTTTAAGGGCTTAATGTTTAATCTGCACCCTACTAACCAGAAGAACTTGCAGAGGTTAAACGAGACTGGGAGTTGGCTGCACAAGGTCTTCTTCCTTTCCAGGGTCCGTGTGCCTCCAGCCTGGGAGGTTTTCAGAAGCACAGGGATGTGAAATCCAGCTGCTTGCTGGGGCTGGTGAAAGGCACATGATGAACAACCACCTCCAGGGCAAAGGAGTTGTGCTGCGAGCACAGGAAAGAGGGAGAATTAGAAAGTTTTCAATATCTCGGCAGTGTTTTTGCAGAAACACGCTGCTCTTGGCAAAGCAGGAGCAGACCTGTTCAGCAGCAAGCCCTCCGTGGCCCTGGGCACTGCCGCAGCAACGCCTTTCCCCTCCCCGGTCGTGCCAAGGCTGTGGCACCAGCTCTGTCCCTCCTGCCGTCGGGTGTGGGCTTTTCGGCCATCTCAGGGTGGGACTGCACGGTCTCCCCTCTCCAGGGCTGCGTGACTGGGGATTGTCCAGCAGGTCCTGCTTAAAACTCGGATCCAGGCGGTGCCCTCTGAGCGATGGCTCTGCCCTGGCCTCAAACAACCCCCAGTGTTCCCTCTGAAGGACCTTATCTCGAAAAAATCTTCTGCACTGCTGGTCGCTCACAGTTGCTGAAACAACCACGGAGAAGGGATCTGTCCTGAAAGCCCCTGGGGGCCAAAAATCTCCCTGTCCCAATCACAAATGTTTCCTGTTGCCTTTCCCACAGAGGGACGTGCAGCTGGGTTTAGACCGTGCGGTCCCCAGGGGGTCCCCGGTGAGGTCCAGACCATCGGGCTGCCACCCCCAATCCAGCCACCTCAGCAGGGAGCTCCTCGCCCACATCTCCTGGTGAGTGAACGGCAAAGAGCCAAGTGCCACAGGCTCTGCCAGGGCTGCTCCAGCACATGGCAGCTTTTCTGCAAGCATGGAAATGGGGAGGGTTGGGCCACAAGGATGAGTAGGGTGCCAGGACAGAGCAATAGCTTGGGTGAGCGTGGTGCCTGTGCATCAGCAAATATTACTAACATATCTAGCCATACAGGCATTCTCAAATAATGAGCTATTCCTGAGCTCAGGCTGCCCCGTGTGATCCTGACTGTGTCAGCTGATGGGAAAAAATCTCTTTATGGAAGAAACAGCATGTTCCTCGGAGAGGCCCAGGACTGTGCATGTCCCCCCTCTCTTCTGTGCTCAGCCAGCTCGGAGCCAGCTGTGCACAAGGGATGGGGCAAGGACAGAGCGAAGTTGAGTCCTGGCGAGAGGATGGAGGAGGAACAAAACTCAGCTTTGGCTCGAGATGTTTGACCCGCCAAAGATTTACTGCCCTGACCTTAATTAAGGGGCTGGAATCTAATCACAGCCCCCCATGTTGCTGGGAGGTGTCCTCCCTTTCCCAGCACATGCCAGGGGGTATCCGGCCACTTTTCCCCTCCGGGGACAGGAGGGTGGTCAGGAGGGCGAGTCCCATGCGGGGCCAGGCTGCAGGGACGCCACAAGGACTGCGCTCATCCCTGGCTGTCCCCAGTTTCCATCAGGGGGACTAAAGGTGATGGTGTTTCCCTCTCAAAAGACAAAGGAGTCACAAAGCTGGATTTATTCCCACTGTAAAACCCCTTGGTTTTATAAAACCCTCAAAGCAGTGCTGGAAAGCATGATGCTTTGTAACCCGTGTTGTCATCTGGGCTTCGTGCTGCAGCTGTCCTTACCTCTGGCTCTCTGAACCACGCCAGTATATTTCAAAACCTGACAGTAAATAAAATACATGAAATCAGGTTCTTTTAATCTGTTCCACATATGCCGCCCTTTAATTTCTGCACTGTACTTACGGGATATGGTAGAAAGAGGAACTGATTGTTTTCATGTGTCCTCCACATTTCCACTGAGTCTCCTCTACCTCTTCCCCTTTTCTGAGCCAATATCCCTGTGTGATCTTTTGTCATCCACAAACGGTCTTGCCCTTTTCCTCTGCATCCACTGAACTTTGCCATCTTGGTTGTGTCTTCTTCAAAACCCGGTGGTTAATGTAGTCATGCCCCTCTGCCCCCAGCAAAGAGCCCAAATTCAAGATCTCCCTGCAGCCCTGAGATGCCTGTTGAGCCTGTGATGGATGGCCAGCCCAAAAAGCAGAGGACTGGGCTTTGGAAAACCTGGGGTCATGGTCCAGATCTGCTCCTTAGGTGGCATTGAGGTGAGCAGGTCCACAGTACACAGTAATTTCTCCTACCAAATATCATCTTTCTTGGGTATTTCACTCTTGAGGGCAGCGCATCTCCTGGCAGCGGCGGTGGGCATGGCTGGACCCTGCCTTTGGCTGAGGCTTGGGGTGCCCCTCTAATACAAATATAAAAGGATAGTAGGAACCCGCAGGTAACCAACCTGCTCCCTGCTCTGCTGAAAACTTGCACTGGACCCTTTGGAGGTCTCCAGCTTTCCTTGTGGTCTTTTCTCTTTGCTAGGATAGCAAAGCGATGATTAAGACCCTCTTTGACTAGGGAGCTTCCTCCAGAGGAGGAGTTTGATGCCATACCCAGCACAGCCGAGGATGAGCATGGGGGGAGGAAACCCCGGCACCATCCCTAGCCCGCCTCCGGCACCCGGGAGAAAGGCTGTGACAGCCCCAGGCTGCTACAGACTGTGGTCCCACCTGCACCTGCCTCCTCTTCCCCTGGCTACAGCAGCCAGAGACATTCGCTGCTCATTCCCCTTCGCAGGCATGCACAGAGCTGGTCCAGCCGCCTCTGTTTAGCAAATCCTAGCCTTGGGGCTGGGACTGATGGGGAAATCTTGTGCTTTTTCTTCTCTCTCCTGCAAGGCAGCTCTAAAATACAGTTTTCAGGGGCTGGGTACGACCTGGCTGCAAGCACCAGCGCTTTCTCTCTGGAGGTTTAGAGGAGAAGGCAATGCATGAAGCTAGGAGCCGGGGAGACCCTGAAAGCTCAGCCCAGCCCACCCCGTCTCGGAACATGAATTTTGCACAGTATGGTTTTTCAATCATTTCCTGCAGCCCAAGAGGAACTATAAACTCTTCCCTCCACTGCCGGGGCCTTTCCTGCATCATTGTGGTCTTTCTCATTCCCGAGAAGATGCTCATTCCCAGTGAGGCACCCATGCTTTTGGAAAACAGGCGCTGGCCTCCGCGGCCAGCATGCCAGCACAGCCCGTCAGGTACCGCGCGGCCGCCCGCCCTGGCGCGGGGCTCTGGGCAGCTCAGATAAGCACATGTGCGCTTTGTTCCCGTGATTAGCTAACTGTCCCCTCGCTACTGGTGCAATGGTTTGCATTGGATGTTGTAGGAGAGGAACTGCCTGCAAGAGAGATGTGAAATCCAGGAAACAGAAAAATGACTCTTAAAATAAAAAGGCCTCGTGCTTTGCCCGGCAGCGGCTCTGGAGCCAGCCGGGGCTCAGCAGCCAGCTCCCATTCCCCAGCAAACCAAGCAAGGAGATAACGACCTGAGGGGGAAATAACAAAAGCAAAGGAAAACATGTTCCCTTTCCCTTTCAGTTTGTGCTAAAACAAAGCGATAACTGAGCCCTGTTTAATTTGGCTCGCCCGCAGCATTTTGGTTTGGGTGCTCCTGGGCAGCAAGGTCACGGCTGGGAAAGCGGGACCGGCTGGCGCATCCCTTGCCCAACAGCTGGGCAGGGAGGTGAGACTGCAGGGATGTCGTGCCCCATCCTGAGTTAACGGAGGCTGCTGGGGGCTGGAACGCGGCGCCTGTGGACCCCCCGGCCAGGCAGAGTGAGACTGGGGCGCTGCCAGCACCCGCACCCAGGAACACATCTGCAGGAAAACTGGTCACCCCACCTCATGCACAGAACAGTTGTTGGTGACAATCTAACTCTGTTTTGGCAAATTTCTTCACCCAGTCAAAAATATCCTTTTCGATATGTATTAGTCAAGACTGGCAGAGAAGTGTGTGCAGGAGGAGGGGAGGAGGCAAGGGTACACCGCGTCCGATGAGCCCCGGAGGAGAGGAGCTTTGGGGGCTCCCAGCTGGCCGCCACCAAGCTGCCACCGACACCAGCTCAATCTCATCTCTAGTTGTTGAGGGGTCCGTAGGCATGAGAAGCCCGGAGGAGAGGCCAGCATGGCACGGCACAGCCCGTCACGGCAGCCAGCCAGAGGCAGCATGCTGGAGGTGATGCTCCATCAGAGTGCAGGAGCAGAGGCTGGAGGAGCCAAAAGCAGAGCAGCTATGCAGGCGTACCTGGGAAGTGCCAGAGAGATTGGATGTAATTTGCTAATTGCTAGCGGGGTACTCTGATGAGAGCTGAGCCAGGCAGGGAGGCAGAGGAGGGGAGGCTCCTGCCCTGGCACAGCTCGGAGCAGAAAGACAGCGATTTTCTCAGCTGCCTCACCCCACGGCAGCGGCAGCTCTGCAGAAAGGCAGCGTGTCCTGCCAGCCAGCCAAGGTTTTATTTCCCTCTCTGCCTGCCAGCTCTGCAGGCCGAGGGAGAGCTGGCAGCACGGAGGAGGAGCGGGTTTGTGGAGGGGAGGGCAGAGCCATGGCACTGTCCCAGCCCAGTGACGAAGGACAGATTCACGGCAGCCCAGCACACGGCTCTGAAGCAGCTCCCATCCAGGCAGCAGAAAGCCTCTGTCCTCAGCTTTTCTGGTAGAAACCAACCCGTTTTCTCCCCAAAACTGAGCGCGGTGCTGAGCAACGACCCAAAACCAGGCTTTTCTTCCTCGGCACCCTGTGGCTGCTCGTCCTTGGCATCTGCCGGCAGCTCCATCCCCAACAAGAAAGAGGTGGCCACACGGCCAGAGCGTGGCACCCTGGGCTTTGCCTTGCTCTGCCACGTCCTGTCCCCAGTGCGCTCCTCACCCCCAGTGCCTGCTGTCCCCTGGGCAGCTGCCTGCGGGGCAGCCGGGTCGTGAGCTCCCAGGGCCGGCAGGGAAACATCCGTGGGCAGGTGAGTCCCAGCTGCATCCCGGGCTGGCTCCTGGCTGTCCCACATGGGCTGATGTCTGCTGTCGCTGTGGGGAAGATAACAAATACCAACTGCTCCCACAAGCATCTGGCAGGAAAATCCCGTGGTTTGGAGGCTCCGGTGCCGGACCGCCCTGCGCTTTGGGTTTACATAGCTCTGGGTGTCTCCGCATGGGAGCACAGCCCCACACGCCACAGAGCATCCCTCCCACTGGCTTTGCCAGAGCTCGCTTCTGCCAGGTCCAGCATTGAGGACAAGCTCTATCGCTTGTGCAAAGTAACATAAATATGTATGGTGCTTTACACGCTGAGCTGCTGGTCACTGTTGATTGAAGAGTCGTCACCGCCAGCTTCCAGCCCGCAGGAGAGCAGCACTCTGCATTCCCATCTCACCAAGCATCATCTCTCCAAAACTGTCTCTCCACAACACATCAGCTGCTCCAGTCCCTCATTTGCAGATCGGCTTCCCGAAAACCAGGTGTGGGGTTGTGGCCGGGAGGTTTGCCGTGCTGGCTCTATTTGTCTTCAAGAGCTCCGAGATGCAGCACAAGTACAGGCTCGGCACTGAGAAAACCACGTTGGCTCCTAGCAATGCAAACCCGGTGATCAAGGACCAAAAATCTGCTATGGCACTGCAGGTGCATCCAGCACTTTAAAGAGAGGGTTGCTGAAAGGTGTGAGGGGCGGCTAGGGCATCCCACACAGAGCTCACCCAGCATCCAAGAAATTCCTGCAATTTGGTGGGTCCTTTTGACGGTAAAATTAGCCGGTTGTGCCGCATCGGAGAGAATTGCCCAACCAAGCAGCAGAAGCGGCACTGTGCAACTTCTACCAGTAACTATGGTAACCCAGAGCAAATACATGCTATTTTGAAACCATGGGCAGAACCTCCTCGTGGGAAGCCCTGGCTGATCCCAGCTGCCAGCTGAGTGCTGGGGTCCAGGCATGGATGCCCTGCGGAGGGAGGGATGGAGAAGACCAGCCAACGCACAGCGCGTGGTCCTGGAGAGGACCAGGAGCTCCTCCTGCTTGTCTCCTGGCATCTCAGGAAAAGGACAGGGAAAAAAAACCAAACCCAGCTTTTCTCTGCACTGTCCCCAGGAGCTGAAGAAGGAACAAGGGTGATTTCCCAGCTGCATTCGCCCACGAGCATGGCATGGGAAAGAGGGAGATCAGAGGTTTTATATAGGGCAGGAAAGTCCTGGACAGAGAGATGAGAAGGGAACGGGATTAGATTAGGTTAGATGAGAACAGAACTAGAATAGGATTAGAGGCCCCTAATTTGCCTCATCAAGAAGTCGAGCACTGGGTAGTGTCCCAGATAAGAAGGAGTTAACAGCTCAGGATGGAAATGAGTTAATTAAGACCCAAGTAGAGCAAAAGAAGCCTCAGTTGCAAATCGCCCAAGGTCCTGACCTCCTGGTATATGGTGTCACCCCAGGGACATGGGGAGCGAGGAGGAGCGGGGGAACGGTGCCCCCCGACCCCCGTGACTCCAGCTGTGTGGTTTTTGCGAGACGTCGCAGGAAACACCAAATGAGGAAATGCTCCGGCCAGGTTTGCTCCATTGCTGGCAAGTGTTTGCTGCTGAGGCTGAGGGCAACGGGTCCGCTGTTGGCCCTGCTTTTCCCATCCCCACTCCTGGCACCAGCTCAGCTCCACTGACACCTTCAGACCCCCTTCCCCAGCCCTGGCCAAGAGCCCGCCCGGGCTTGTCATGCGCCCGGCTGTGGGGCCCTGGGAGCTATAGAGCATTTTTAACGCATTAACACCAAATCCCCTCGGGAGGACCGGGTAGCCAGAGCATCCCCCTGCCAAAGCACCCCTGTCCTGCAGCAACACGCCTGCACGCCAGCACCTCCATGCCCGGACCCGCTGGAGGGGCAGGGTGTTCCCAGCTGGCTTTCCAGACCCCTTCCAGCCCTGCTTCGTGTCACGGGCAAAGCCACCAGCATTGCTGCAATGTTTAGAAGCAGGAGCTTGGAGCAGGTACAGATCCCCTGGCAAACAGCTGATCCAGCTTGCCAAAAACCCAGCCAGGGTCAGGGCAGAGAAGCAGCCCTGCTGTACGGGATGGCAGCACCGAGCAGCCTGCGGCCGGCTCCGGCTCACCAAAAGCAGCTGATGAAAGCTGGAGCCCTGTGTTAAATCGCTCTCCGGCACGTTTTGTCCACGCAAAGACGGACACACGGTCCCAGGGTGGTGGGAAAGGCATCTGCCATAAGGCCGCTCAGAAGGTGCCCCCCAAAAAGGTGGTGGCACCCAGAGCCTGCACCTGCTGGAAAGCCCATCTCAACCCTCTGCTCCCTTCCTCAGGATGGGAACGGACAACCTAAAATGACCCTTTGGTTTCATTTGGTGTGGTGCCGTGCAATACCACCGGACACACATACGGAGCCGGGTTAATCCAGCCCAAAATTAAAAGGCAAAACTGGAGATGACAAACTCTCAGCCTCCATGGTGAAGGCGTGCACGCATTCGGTGGCAGCCTGGTAAGCGTCTGCCTGGCGATGTGAGGAGGGTGAGTGTGAGTTGCTGTGGGAACAGTCATTTGGGTTGTTCTGCCTCTGGGTTTCTGGCTCTTTGCCTTTCATATTGCGTTCGCCTCCCGGTTTTATGTTGAATTTTGTTCCTTCCTCTCGTTGTCCTTTCCCTGAGGAAGAAAGCATTCCTGCACCTCCACGAGGCAGAACCAGTGCTGGCATGAGAGCCTCGGGTGACCCTGCTTAGGGGTGGCGGTGGGGCCAGTGGCACCCCAGGGGGGGCTGGATGGGGTGCAGCACCCGTGGGGGCAGAGCGGACCCGGCTCCAAGGAGCAGAATGAGGGAGACCCCGGCCAAGCGGTGCCCATTGCTACAGGGTCTGCACGGGCCAGGAGACCCAGCTGCAGCAGCAGAGCGTTAGCGCCGGTGGAAATACCGTGCTTTTAACCAGCTATAGCGTAGAAAGGATTCAATAGCATTAAATGACTCTCAGGTACCCCCTGCAGCTCACCTGGCACCCAGGCATGACAGGGAGCCAGACAAGGTTACACGTGCTGTCACCAGCATCCAAACGGTCCTTCCCCTCCTCTGGCCCACGTGGGCTTCGTGCATCCTCTTGTCCATCCACTCCACCCATCACAGCCACACCTGGGGCAACCGGTGTGGCTCAGCGGGCATCCCGGGAGGATGCTCAACACACGGTCGCTGCATTGGCCGTGGTCAGTCCAGGGTCATGTGGGGCAAGGGGAGGAGGACCGGGCAGTCCTGGGTGGATGGAAGGAGATGGATCCTCCTGTTTCCAGCACCTAGACCTTCCCCGCATGTGTAGCCCAAAGAGAGGAGCATGTTTGCACTGGGATGTGCGGCAGGAACCACGCCAGCCCCACCATGACCTCTCCTTGCCTCCACCTGGCCGGATCCAGCAGCAGAGGGATGAGTGGGGCATAGGGGGGCTAAATAAATACAGGGCACAGGAGAAAATGTAAAATGAAATATATTGGAAGAAAGCATTGTCAAAAGCATAAAAAAATATCCCTTCTATGAATCAGCAATTTCTGGTGAAAACCCAATCAATTTATTAGACTTTTAGCGCTGGAGAACTGAGACCCGGAGACATTGAGTGAGTCCCAAATGAAGAGCATGGGAGGAGGAGGAGGAGGAGGAGGAGGAGGAGGACGGGGGGAAGGACAAGAGGGCTTGGCTCAAGGCACTTGTGCCCCCAGGATTTTGGCTGTGACCGCGGCGCAGGGGCAAGGAGGCTCCCGTCATCCCTCAGCAAAGGGTGGAAGGAGGGAAACCTGGCCCTCAGGGGGAACACGGAGCCGGCGCTCAGCCCTTCTGGAGACATGGCGTCCCCGAAGTGCCGCCGCCGCTGCAACTCGTGAGCTCACTGCTACAAGGAGGCTCTTTGTTCGCTGGTGATGGCCGTTTGCCGAGTGGATGGGAGCAACGGTGCGGAGACAGTGCCGGCTGACTTGTGGGAAGCCGCCAGTTGGCGAGGGGCAGCGGGGCCAGGGTGCAGGGAGAGGGGAAGGCAGCGTTACGGCACGTGGGGTAATGGGAGCTGCTGCATCAGGCAGCCGGGGCTGCCCAGCAGGAGAGGGAGACCTCGGTGGCAGCAGATGCCCGGAGGCACAGGGGGAAAAGCATCCTCTGGGGACCCCTAAAATCCACCCTGCTCTCTGGGTCACAGCTTGAAATATCGCTGCCGGTGTTGCCCCAGTGCACAGCTATCCTTGGGGCTTTGAAGCCCTCACCCCGCGCCATGGCAGCACCCATCACGCAGCAGCTTCATGGATAAATCCCCTGGGGGCAGACGACTGGGCTCATCCCTGCCAGCCAGGATACTCGTGCTATGCTCTACCTGGGCTCTGCAACCTGCTGTCTCCCTCTCACCGCAGCCAGGTCAGGCACGGTGTTTGGAGAGATGCCGGCTCTGGGCGAAGGCTGGCAGCGATGCAGCCGGACAAAGCCCAAGCGGGCACTGGGCTCGGCTGGCACAGACCTCAGCGCGAGGAGTGGGATGAGGCACCGCTGGTCCCTGCTCCCCTCACCAGCCCAAACTTGGTGATCAAATTGCCAATGCCGCCAGTACCTGAGGGTTGACAAATTCACCCGAAGACCAATTGCTCCGGACCTCTGGGGCAGGGATTGTCCCCACCCTAGTGAAAGGCTTCCTGATGTTAATTGGGGCTGCTGGAAACACTCATTAGTAATAATAGCCCCCACCATAGCAACGATGCTCACAAACTACACCTCCCAGGGTGCAATGCTGCAGGAAAAGCAGCATGGTGATGGTGGTGATTGCGGTGGTGGTGATGGCGGTAGTGATGGTGGTGGTGGTGGCAGTGATTGTGGCGGTGGTGGAGGTGGTGGCAGTGGTGGGGTGGTGGTGGTGGTGGCAGTGATGGCGATGGTGGTGGAGGTGGTGGCAGTGACGATGGCGATGATGGTGGCGGTGATGGTGGTGGCAGTGATGATGGTGACAGTGGTAGCGGTGGTGATGGTGGAGCACAGGCGGGACCCACAGCCCCTGCGCCCAGCGCTGCCAGGGATGGGGATGGGGTCCCTCTCTGGGGCTCTGACCCCCAGCAGCGCCCCACAGCCCTCTGCTCCCGTTCTGCCGGTACTCTGCTTTTCAGCCAGTCCCTGCCACGGACCACACGCTGAATGCCCCCATGAAGACCTGGCGACAGCGCCTGCTGCAAGCCCGTCTCCTCCGTGTCCCGGAGCCGGTCCCCAGCAGGCGCCCGTGGGAGCCGTGGGCTCTCCGCTGCCTGCTGCGGCGACGGGGCCGCTTGTGTTCAACCAGCAGGCAGGGAATTTGCCAAGCAGGATTTAAATCCTGTTCTCACCCTTCCGTGTGAGCTTTGACGAGGCTGAGGTGTCCAGAAAAGTGGCGACAATGGGAAAAGGTAGGTGGCCCTCGATTAATTAAGAGGTCTGGTATTTCAGGACATCAGAAGAGCAGCAGGATTTGTGGCAGCGGCAAAAGCAGGCACAGGCGACTATTAATGAACAGCCCAAATCCAGAACTAACGTGGGGTTTTTTCTGGAGGCCCCTGGGTAACCGAAACGGCACCGGCCACGCTCTTGGGGTGGGCCGTAGTCGTGTCTCTGGGACGTTTCGGATGGGGCTGGCTCGGGGGGGGTTGCCTGCACCCTGCCTGCGGCGGGGGCGGGTGGCAGCACCCGCGGTGGGGCGATACCGCCGTTCGACCCCAGCCCACCGGTTCCCCCCCGGCCCCGCGGGAACAGGCCGGGCCCGG
>WAAD01036919.1:144310-163572 GCA_013389945.1 Fregata magnificens | reverse complement strand
GTCGGCCCTCCCGGCAGGGAGGGCTGGTCTGGCTCTCCCGGGGCTGGGCGGAGCGCTTCTCCTGCTGTAAATAGGACAAAGTCGCTTTTTAAAACGTTCCTCGGATAATGCAAGAGCGACTTTTAGTGGGATCGAAACCTAAGGACGCAGGCATTTTAGGGGTGAAGTCAGCTTTAAGGATGTTAAAGACGTTAAAAGGAACTGATAGGCTCCTGACCCTCCCTTTAAAATGGGAGATGTGTGAAATACTGAAAAAGGGAAGCTTTTCTCTGGCGGCCATCCGTCTGCATCTTAAGCCATTGAGGTTCAGCGTGGAATAAATTGGGTCATTCTGTGGTATCGCTCTCCCTGTTGAAGAACGTTTATGTAGAGACCCATAAATGCTGTTTTACACTAGAAAGACCATCATATGGTGCCTTCTCTCTCTCTCGGAGCCTGAGTAAACCTTCTGTGGAAAATGACTGCTGTTCCTGACTGAGCATTCACTGTTTCCTGACAGGTGCAGACCTGCTGTTCTGTTTGGGATGTAACATGGGGAAGGCTTCAGCTAGTTTTTTCCAAATGCAAGTGGTACAGTAACTAGGAATACAAGAACTAGGAATCAGTCTGATTTTCTCTTCTGAAGACTTAGCCGGTGTCTCCACATGCGTGAGCATACGGACTTGTCTTCATCTGCCACTTCATTTGGCTCCCAGTTGAGGAACTGAAACACTCAAGTATTGAATTGGCTGTAGCTTGAGTTGCATATAGCTGTTCATGTGCTTGGAGTCTTGTTAAAGTAGCCTCTGAAATGGTAGCTAGGTTTGCAAGGCAAATTTGTGGAAGCTGCTCTTGATTGATTAGTGTGGTAGATTAAACTGTGTAAATAGCTAAGTAGACAGTGGATTAAAACTGGGGTTTGAGAGGAAGCTGTCTAGCCATGCTGGTGTTGGCACCATCGACTGGTTTCACGCTGGCCATGTTCATGGCTTTAATCTCTGCAAAAAAAAAAAAAGCCTGACTGGCTGTGTTTAGGCTTGCTCAGTTTGTACCCAGTGGTGGGATGCAGATGCCCTGTGCTGAGGGCAATTAGTGTCCTGCCACCTCGGAGTTAAAACCTTGTACTCGCGCTTGACAGGTAAGGACTTTCCTGAAAACAGTATGGCTGGAATGCTGTAGGAGCCAATGTTGGGACTACTGACCTACCTGCCTCTTGGCTGATGAAGATGATGGAGGAATAGACTAAGACCTATCACTTGTTGGAAAAAAAACAGTCAGCAGATGACTGCCTTTTGCAAAATAGCAGTGATTAAGGTCCTAAATAGTGAGCTTCCTTCCTGAGGAAGGAGTTGCTGGATTCCTCTTGCAAAATTGAACTCAGAAGCAAAAGAACATCGATGTATGGCCTTTTAGACACTGATTTTGTGATATGCCAGCTTGCTTCAGTGGAAACATCAGCGAGGGATGCAAACTTGAGTCAGCTTTTTAATAGGAATTCAAAGTGTTGCTTGGCATGTCTAAACTAGAAGTGAAGTGGACTAGAAGTGAAACCTGAAGCTGCAGGTTTGATAGCGTGGTACTGTGGGATTGCAAGTTAAAAGGGGAAGGTTTGAGTTAGGTAATTCAAAGTGAGTGCTTAAGCTATATTAATGAAGGTTTGGTAACTATCATGTTACTGCTGTTACATGACTGGTCCTTGATGCAGAATCTGTGTCAGATGGTCCTAATGCCAGCAGGTCTGAGCCATGAAGTTAGTCTCTTGCTAGGGCCTAAGCACATCTGATGGGTTCAGTCACTGGAACAACAGGTTATAGATGCAACTTGGATTTTTAAGGCAATATGGCAGAGGCGTCAATATAGGATAAACTAAAACTTGCAGTGTCATGTAGCTTTCCTAGTAAGGATATGATGCTACAGCATGTTCTGATGTTAATTGAACATTAGTTGTTAAAAAACCCACCCTGATTTAGAAGTAAGGAGCTAAGTCTGCCTGGACAAGCAGTGTAAAACTATCTAAAATTGTCCTAGATCAGTGTTAATTAGTGCAGTGATCACGTCTGACTCATGCTGAATCTAAAGATCAGATTCTTGTGGAGCTTGTAGTTGAGGCCTGTTTCTAGTAAACATGTTCAAGTTCTATACTGTCCAAGCTAGTTTGATGTGAAAACAAGCGACTTTATGCAGTACTGGTTGATGCTTGAGCATTAACTGCTGATGGTAAATAGATAGCAGAACTTGTTCTGGTCAGCTAGTACTGATGGCAGCTAGAAAGGCTAAAGCAGGCCCCTGTGACCTTGGCTATCTTTGAGCCTCCATGTTCATCTGCTGATTACAACTTGTTCTGATAGCTGAAGTTCCTTTTATTTCCTATGTGTAAAACATGTGGCTGGCTCAGTGTCAGGTGCTGTTGAGTGATCAAATTATTGTGGCTTTTCCATGTGACTTCGGCATGCCAAAATGGAAGAGCATGGTATTGGGCAAAGCTGCCTGATTCTCTGTGTAGAAAAGTGTGATGTCCCAGGGGCACCCCGCTGTGGCCTCTGTAATGTGGTAAGGAGTGTTACTTAGACCTGCATTCTGGATGGGTGTTCAGTGCCTTCAATACTGCTTCGCTGTCAAGCATCTGGAAGACTGCTGATGAGAACTCTAGCCAGCAGTGTTAAGGTTAGTCCTGTGTCTTCTCATTGTTGCTGCAGAGCTAATGCAATAGTACTTTTATTTTAAGCAAGGGCTGCAGATATTGTAGCAGTTGGTTAGCTACTAAGGGACCTCCATGGTGAAACTGCTGGCTCAGAACATCTAGCTTGATGCAGCTGACAGCCCTGTGCAGTCTGATTCTAGAAGGCATCATGACTGTAAACAACTTGCAGCTTTGAAGGCAAACTACACCTGTGCTTCCTGAAATACTGTCTCTTGAGGGGTGGGGAGATGGTGAAGAGGAGAGCTGCTTGCTTCTCAGTAAGGAGCTGCAGACCTCATCCTAAGAAGAGCTTGCAGACTCCTTAGCTGTGGCTTGCAGGTAAAAATGAAATGGCAGAACAGAGTGCAGCTCAAGGTAGTCTTCTGTTCCAGATCATTAAAGAGTACTTCAGAGGCATTGTGGTATGGGCAGGAAAACTCAGTGGGTCAGATATTTGAGCTACCAGACTGTCTACAGTAGAGAGACTAGCTTAAGCATTTATCCTTAACAGCAGGTAAATTAGTGGAGTATTAAAAAAAATGAGACAGGCAGTATTTCTACAGCTGAGTTAAATTAAGGGAAGACATCTCAACAAGGGTGTCATTTCCACTCAGTAAATGTGAGTCTTAGGATCATCTGAAAACCAGATTGAGCATCAGTATAAACCATTGCCTCTACAAAACTTGGCTCAAGCAGGTATGCTGCTGCTTGTACTGTGGCTTCCAGGTGTGCCTGATGGGACTCATCTCACCCTGAAGTCACTGTAGACTACAAAGTCTGCAGGTACTTCCCCTCTGATGGGAACATTTGGAGTGGCAGTGGAGATGAATGCCAGCTGCCTCAAGACCTCTTAGTCAACTTGCTTTTTTCCCTTCCTAAAACTGACCTCTTCCATCTGTCCAGAGCCTGACTGATTCCAAGCAGCAGTTGCAAACTGGAAAACTCTCCAGCCTGATCAGGCTGTTTGGTGATGCTTGAAACAATGGTTTCACAGAAGTGCGTGCTTCCACCTGCTTGCTGTCCTCACCAAATAGTAAGGCATAACTTGCTGAACTGGCTTCCTTCAGACTGTGAATCTTGTGAGCAGGAGGCTTCAAGTCAGGCTAGTCTGGCCACAGGAGCATCTGCTGGATGCAGTCAGATGACCTTGGCTTTCCCACGCTTCAGAAATGAGGCAGCTTAGCTGTGGATGCCTGCTGGTGAGTGGTGTAAGCTGCTGTTAGACCAACTAGATGAAGAGGACTGCTGCTAACTGGTATAACAAACTACTCTGCCAGTCAGTACCTGGAGTGCAGTGGTCCACCGAGCCTGTGAAATGGGTCATCTTTAAGGTTGCGGGGGAGCTTGTATGATGATAAATAACAAGTGACTGGACTTTGCTGTTTGCAGAAGAGCAAGCCTGTACTCGGTGGTGTAAAGTGTCAGCTTTACTGTACTTTAAAAAAAAAAAAATTGGCTTTGTGTGCTATGCCAGACAATCCAGAGTACCACCAGCAGCAGTCCCAGCTGCTTGGACAGTTGACTGGTAACTCCTTTTTTTTCTTTGGACTGCTGCTATTGCAGCAGCTTCTCAGGAGCTCATAGACTTTTTAGTTCTCAAATTTACTGAATGAGAGTAAATGGCCTGCTAGCCTTGCAGGTTGTTTTTGATAATGCTGTAAGCTGACAGTGCTAGGCTTGTTTGAAATCCCTACACCCTCTCATAACATTAGGGAAGAACAAAAAGCATGCTGTCCCTAATCCTCTAACAGGTGACTTGCTAAAGATTTTCAAAGTCTACAACTTCCTGTAGGGCAGCTTATCTGTTTGCCCCTCCAGTTATCACTGGGGGACTGGCTATAGCCAGTCTTCAGTCAGTGTGATCTGAATTTGCATAGGTGCCAGATACAGTTCTTCTCATGTGGCTGTCTCTTCTGTGGAGATGCAACTGGACATAGCAACAGGGTTTTGCCAAGGCAGCCATGGAGTATCCATTACTGTAATCCGAGGTAGAGCTGTGTTGGTGTTAAATGTGGTGGTGTGGGAGGGGCCTGAGTATACCAGTGGGAAGAAGCCAGTTCCTTTGAAAATGCCCAGGTTTCTGGCATGGCAAAACAAGGGCCCTACTTGACCTGGAGTTGCCTGTAACAGTTCTCCATTTAACCATTTAAGAACAACCTGCTCAAGGATGAACAGGAGAACTGAGGTGACTTGGTGCCTGCTGTCTGGTTCAAGGAAAGCCTGCCTACTGCAGAGGGCAGCCCATTGGATAATGGATTAATTATAAAAGGCTCCAGATGTAAGTACTTATCCAGAAGGGTTTTTCAGACTTGCTATGATAGTAACCCATGGTATCTTAATTGAAAGTTTGACTTGTGTTACTAGCTCACTTCCTAATGCAAGGAAATTCTGCATATTAGTGCTCTGGAAATCTTTCACAATTGCAGTGTGAAAACCTGCTGCTCCGTGGTGGGACACAGGAGGAATCACTGGCTCTGAATGGATCAAATGCTGCCACAGTGTGAGTGGCTGGTTCTGAACCTATGTATTCTTTGGCTGAGCATGTCTGAATGTATTGCAACTGCTAAAACTGCCTCTGTGCAAATGGTTCACTGGCTTGAAGGCTCCTGACAATGTGGCTGCTGTCCATATGGGCATATCTGTCTGCAGAGCTTTGCAGAACCAATACAAGCCTTTTGGTAATAGCCTCTTTCTATATTGAGGGAGTGTCGCATGAGGTGACTTGCAGCTAACTTAGCTGCAAGATTAACATTCTCGGTGTGTGACCTTACTGAGCACTGTAGCTATAGCTACAAAAGATTGGTCCTAATACTTGGACTAGCACTTGATCTAAACAGCAGGCTGCTCGAGAACTGACAGTGAATATCGAAGGTGAAGCTCTACTGAAAGTCCTGGCAGTGGCAAGACTACTGCTAGTCTTCAGTCCTTACTGAAGTTATTGCCTGTATGGCAAGGTACTTCCTAGTTCGTACATCATCTTGGAGCTGCACAGCTATCCTACCTCTGCTGCTGCTTTTGACTAATAGAAAGTAACTGCTATGGTGAGGTGCCAAGCAGCATATCCATGTGTTTTGTCCCCAGGAGCAGTACTAAATCACCTCTGGCTTGTGAGTTCAAGGAGTTACTCTTCAGAAGTATTTCAAAGTCAAGTTAACCTTTGAAACAGGCTTACTGGGAGTAGGTGGTCTTGAATGATGCATAAAGCAACTTCTCTGTATTATAACACCATTAAACTTCAAAATGGCATGGTTCCTGGTTATAGACCGGAATGGCTTCCTTCAGTGATAAAGCTAGGTAGGCAAAGTGCTTCTCCAGCTGCCAGGTAAATGTTTTGATAGCTCTGTTTGTATGCTTTAAGGTAGTGTTGCAGCTTAATTGGTCTGTATGTTAGAGGTGATGGAGCTGCAGGATCTGAAGCAAATACATGGAGTCATGGTGTGTAACCATGGTACAGCTCTTGTTCCATTTTCACTGTCTTCCACATAGATCTCTTCAAACCCTATTCACTGAGAAGGTATTGAAAACATGTCCTTCCAACTCACCAGGGGTATTTAAATGTAGCATATGAAGCATATGTGCTTCAAATGTTCACAACTGCCAAGAGGTACAAGTAAAGATGTGCAGGAGGATTGACCTAAGTGCCAAATGGCCCATAACTGAATAGCTGTGCCATTAGATGGCTGTCTTGTGTTGGGAAGTGGATATCATCTTTGCCACCTGGACTGTAATATTGGGGTACTGTCAAAGGTGCAAGGAGAACTTCGCAGGCTAGTGAAGAGCAGTAAGACAAGCTGCCTTGTAAGGTACTGGAGATGCAGCTGCGGGGGACTCCAGTGTAAGCCTGTTGGTCAGGATGCTGATAAAGACTTCCTTGGGAGCAGATGTGCCAGGCTCTGAAGCTGTATGTGTAGCACCTGGGACTGTCCACCAGTGGGAGTGTAATAGATCTTCAGTGCTATCTAAAAATGTCATGTTACAACTGGCTGCCACAGAGTACCTGTAGACTTTATTTGTTAATGTGTCTAGACCAAGTTCAAGGTGTAAGCTCTTGCCTATTCCCTAGAAATGGGATTTAGCAACTGGGAATTGATGAACTTGTGCTGATCCCCAAAAGCTTAAGCAGGCTGGCTTTCTGTAAGTGGGATTACAAAATCAGTTTCTGTAATCCATCACTGCATTAATTGCGACACCTTTAGCTTCAGACTTGGAGGAAGTAATAACTGATCTGATAGTGAACTTCCCTTAAGAGCCTCAGTGTTTCTGGAGAGGTTTATAAATTATTCCAAACAAGAGAAGTGGTTTCTGCTAAATGCTATAGCCAGTCTAGAAGTCTAGATAGCCTGAATCTTGATTCTGCTTACTTCCAGTCCTTAGAAGGTGCTTCATCCAACAGAAGAGGTTCCTAATTCAGATTAGTGATTTCTTTCTAGACTTCCTAGGGGTTAGACCCTTAAACAGTACCATCACTGATACTGCTAGCTAAGTCTGTGTGCTAGTTTCCATGCTCAGTTTACATTTGCAGGTAAAACTTGTCTTCTGTTCTTGGCTCAGGCTTCCAGCTAAGCTGTATTCTAGTTCTGAATCACACTGAACAGCCCTTTACATCTGTCTCATTTAGTGACAGTCAAGACTTTAACAAAAAGAGGATCCAGGTTACAGGAGGTTCACGAGCTTTGCTAGTACAGAACCAACTTGTAGTTGATAATTAGGCTTTCCCTTCAAGTTTTTGTAACTAAAACTGAACTTCCTTCTGATAGTGAGTCTTGTTAGTACAGCAGTGCTACCTTTATTAATCTTCTGAAGTTTCTTAGTGCAAAGCCAGGAGGGTTACTGCTCAGTTCCTGACTGCTCAAAGATAGGCTTTGTGTAAATGCTGAGTGAGAAGCCGGAAAGCATATGTCCTAAACCCTTTGAATACCTCTCAGCAACTCTTGGGCAAGGTGCACCATCTCACACTTGGATGCTGGTGTAAGAGGCAGCTACAGATCTTTGTGGAACAAGCAGCTCTCCCCTGTAGAAACTATAGTTTTTAAGTGGGTAGAGCAAACTCAAAGTAGGTCTCTGAACAGGACAAAGATGTGAAATCCTCACAGCTTTAATACTCTCCAGTAGCCTTTTAGAGCAGGCAAGAGCATTTCCATGCTAAATAGGACTGTTACCTTTGAATATCAGCCTGATGGTGTCTGAAAAAGAGACTACCTACCCTTCCACATACCTTGCAGTACTGCTTCAAGAACTTAGTCCTGGATGACTGCGGACTTGCATATTGTCTCTTGGGTGATGGCGAGTACGGTCCAGAGTTAAGGAGTTCCTAGAGTACTCCAGCGCGAGGTCGGAAGGAGAAGGGTCTTTCCAAGTACTTCAGAATCAAAGAATGAGGTATTTGTGGAAGCTTTTGTTTGACACTAATACAGAGTTTTCAAGGCAGAAGTTACTTTTCGGGGTAGCGCTTTGGGACTCTTGATTCTAGCATTTCTCAGTTGGAGGTGATAAGCCTGTTTTCTGCTTTGAAAATGAAGATTTGGATTCCTGTGGTGATCTGTGTGGTCAAGTGTTTACGCAGGTGACTAGTGAACCTTAGGGGTAAGGCGGCTGTGGTGCTCTAACCTACAAGCCATACTCTACTTTGTGGTTGCAGTGGTTGGATTAACAAGTGTTTGGACCCAAATCCTTTATGGGGGGTGTTGACACATGAAGAGGGTGTCCTTTCTTCAAGGAATGAAGTACAGCAATAATATGTGAGTTTGTTGCTATCTCAGTATGTCTGATGAAGCTGAAATGGCGTGTTTGACCCCAGGACAAAGCATAGGCCAGATGGGGCCTTTTCTTCCACAAAACCTATGAAGGATGCCAGGAGGTGACTTGTTAAATGTTGGGTGCATCTGAGAACTCAGCCCAACTGGCTCAAAGTTCAGCGTCTGTAAAATCTGTCTTTCAGCCGGGTTACATCCTGCTGCGGTAGCAAGACATGCTTTTCTGTGTTTCCTCTGCAGTTCAGTTGAGTAGAGCCTCACAGTGTGGGCTCTGTGAGGGCACAAACTCTGAAGTAACAAGTTCAAATTTGGACCTTGGGTTGTCGTTCCTAAACAGGGAGCAAATGTCTGCTGGGGAGTATACCCTGCTCTGAAGCTGGCTTGGAAAGGGTATTCTGTTATCAGTACTGTTTGAACAGTGCCTTTTTACTTATCTAGCTTTGATCTGGGACTCTGGATAGGTCACTTCCTCATCCCTTAGGGGAATATTCCTGGCTGACAAACCAAGTAGTCAAGTGACCATGTTAGTTTTTCACAATTCTTCCTTGTGCTGACTCAACTGTTCCAGTACTGCAGCCTAGCGAAGGAGATCAGGGGATGTGTCTAATGCATTTTTTTCTCTTCCAGCCTTGGGAGCTGCATATGGAACAGCAAAGAGTGGCACGGGTATTGCAGCCATGTCTGTCATGAGGCCTGAGCTCATCATGAAGTCAATCATCCCTGTTGTCATGGCGGGTATTATAGCTATCTATGGCCTCGTAGTGGCAGTCCTCATTGCCAATGCCCTCTCACCTTCTATCACGCTATTCAAGTAAGTTGCTGCATCTGTCAGTTTTGTTTAAGTTTGTCCTGTTGCTATTTTGATGCTGCTGAATGGGTGGGTTTTGCTCAAGACCCCTGGAAGGACTGTCAATGCTAAATGCACCTAACCTGGGCTTTGGGGTATGGACTGGATTTCAGCTGTCCTGCCTAATGCCTTAGCCTCAGTGGTAGTGCTACCTGATTAGTTTGCTGTATTAGCTAACAGATCAGACATCCCACTGCTAGAGATAATGCAGTGGTTTATGGCTTGAAAGAAACTGTGTACAGGCTGTACTGGGATAGGAGCCTGAGCTTGTTTCATGGTGCCAAATTCTAGATCTGGAATACACAGGTCTTTCCAAGGCTGTCTAATCAGACTTTCTAAATAGTTCTCCTGTTGCTTGGGAGATGCAAGTGAATAATTAATATTGCTTGCTGCTTTGTGCTGGTAAATCAATCCTCAAGCTATACATTGGACCTCTACAACAGCTACAGTCTGAAACTTAATCTACTCTTAGCTTTTGAGAACAGCTGGAACTGGCTTGATTGAGACCTCTCAGAATAAAACAATGCTTCTGAGGTCTGACAGAGTAGATATCTGTGTCACTGTACAAGCTATAGCTGATGAGTAGTGTGGTTGCCCTAATAAGCCATGATCTAAGAAGCAGCAGGTACAAATGCTCCTTTGCAATTACCAAGTGGCTAGATACTGATCGGGACTGCTCCTCAGGTACCCTTGCCTGGAAAACCAGACCATTCCTGTCCAGCTTTTGCAGTGCAAGAGACCTAATCACCTGGATGTGCTATGGCTGTGTAATAAGGTTGCTAAAGGTGGGAGACAAAAGCAGCTATTAACAGGTTACACAGCCCTGTGGAACAGGCATTACTGCAAGTGCTAGCCCACATGGCTGGAGTAAGTACAATGCTGGCAGCATGCTAAGTCCGTGGCTGACTGAAGTGGCTACAGACAAGCTGGGTGGCCATGTAAACTCGCAGGCCCGGTAGCTTAGCTTAGCGTATGAGCCATTCCTGAATATCAGCTAAAGATCTTGCATAGCTGCCCATTTATTTTAAGTACCAGAGCTAGGAGCCTCAGGAAGTGTCTGCTTTGTGAGACATACTGTGCTTGCTTAAAGAGTATAGAAGCTCTTTCTGCAGGAAAGAGGTTCCCTTCAAATGTTTAAATGTTAATTCTTATTTCCTTTGGGGAGAGCGAAAAAAGGCTAGCCTGAAGTTGAAGGGTTGGGTGTCCTGTTGCTTGCCACTGAAACTCTTTTAATCTCTGTCCTACAGGAGCTTTCTTCAGCTGGGTGCTGGCTTGAGTGTGGGCCTCAGTGGTCTGGCTGCTGGCTTTGCCATTGGCATTGTGGGTGATGCAGGTGTACGGGGAACAGCACAGCAGCCCAGGTTATTTGTGGGCATGATCCTGATCTTGATCTTCGCTGAAGTCTTGGGTCTCTATGGCCTCATTGTTGCCCTTATCCTTTCCACAAAGTAAATGTCACAGTATGATGTAAAGAGATGTAACAAATCCATGTTTAAAAAAAAAAGCTCCAGAATGAAAATGGTCTCTCCAATGTGTACAGTTGTCCCAATTTGGTAGTTGATCTCTTGTAAATGCGCAATGTATGTTAGTGACTTGTCTGTCCTGTGTGTACTTCAATATTAAATTGGATGGGCTGCTCCAAGCCTGCTGCGTGGCTTGGGGTGGCCTGTGTGCAATTTTCCACCCATTGCTGTTAGTACTTTATGTATAAATATGAACTAGAAATGTAATTTTTTCTCTTCACTGGATGTTTATTTATAAAAGACTTGACATGTTCATACATCTATGGAGCAAGGATTTTCAATTTCCCATGCTATATATATTAATCTTATATATAGGTAGATTACACTGTGGGGTCAATTGTAAGTGCAGAGAATTCCTTGGATGTAACTTTGATTCTAAAGATTGCTGTAGTGTCCTGGTATTGGAGTATGAGAATTTCGTGTTTTATTACAGCAATTGTCCGAAACACTCCCGTGTTTCAGTAGTAACTGCGTATGCTCCGGCATCAGAGTCGTGCACCCAGTGTTGGGTTACAAACTTATACCATGTTTCCGAATAAAACTTCCTCACTACATTGCTGTAATGAGTCCTCTGCCTCTGATTTCAAGCTTTTGCTGTTCCTTTAGGAGGAGGAGGGGTTCCTTTAGGGGGAGGCAGGTTCTTGAAGTGACTGAGCACCATGCAGAAGTGATGCTGTCATTACTGCAAAAGCATTCCCTTTTTCTCCTGGGCAAGCAGCAATGCTGTTTCCAGGTGCTGCCCATGGGCAGTACTCAGGGTGAGCAGGAATGCGAGGTGGTTGCAGTGCTGTGCTCATCCTGATCAAGCAGTACATCTTTGCTCTGGCGCAGGGTGATGCTGTGTAACAGGCTGTGCGGTATGGCCTGAGCAGACAAGGTCAGGGAGCGAGGGTGCAGGCTTCAGCATGTGACAAGGAATAGGAGCTGCTGAAGAGCCTTCAGGCAGCTTGTCCTTGTGATGGCTCTGCAGAAACTTAGCTGGCTGGAAAGCTGCACTGTTAGCAGCAATTGCCTCTAAAGTACCTGAACAATAGTCTCATCAACAAAATGGGTTCATTCAAGAACTTGTATTTTTAACTTGTAAATCAGGAGCATTTGAGCTGAGAAGTTCTGCTTTAGTGGCTAGCGAATGCTGTTGCAACCTTCTCTTGTCCTGAGGATTTGAGTGTTGGAAAGCAATGCTGAAGCTCATATGGGAAATAGATGTTGGACCCTTACAAATGTAGAGCTTGTTCCAAATTGCCTTTGGGAAGTATGTATATCACCTTAATCTTAGTTGCATAGTTTGGAGAACAGGTCAAGCTTTACCTTGTTCAAGCCAAAATGTTAATGTTACACAGATAAGCTGAGGAATCTGGAGTGATCTGTGGGAACGTCTTCTGTCAGCCTGGTTGGGAATGGAGATGTGGTGGTGGTGTACTTGTATTTCACCCATGTACCTTGTGTATACCTGTGCAGCAAACAAGTCTGGTCTAAGTACCATGAAGAGCTATGGCCAGAGCATGAGGGATTCACTGAAGCTATGTCTGGAGCTTCTAACCCAGGCCTGATGGCACCTTGTGCACCTTCTGGGTAGCTGGTCTCCAAACTGGGGACCATTCAGGAGACTTCAGCTATCGGCCAATCACTCTGCTAGTATGGATTTTCACAGACTTTTGTGAAAGTGTAGTTTTAACAATTGTTGATCATCAATAATTATTAACAAATTAATTGGTTTATTCTGTTTGCTAAAAAGCTGATGTGACTGCATTCGTTTAATAGGCTGTCAGCTTTGGGGTGGGCTGTACTCCTGGCTTTGTGTTTTGGAAGGGCTTTTCTTTGTGGCAGTGTGAGCCGTGGTGGTCCTTGGGCTGTATAGTGTAAGCTGATTTAAGGAAGATCCTGGATGTCTGCTGAAGCATTGCCTGGGGTAAGGGAAAATTTCCTGATCTGAATTGTGTTGATCATTCTTTTCTTCAGCAAAAGTAGTAGACTCTCAACTTCTGAATTAGACTTTACCCAGGGGTCATAAACATTTATGGAAACTATAGCATAATACTCTCTGCACTGATTGCAGTGAGTGCCTTCCCAGTACTTCCGTGCAGAGTCTGATAGAGCTTGCAGCTGGGAGGGGGTGAATCATGAATTCAGGCTCTCTGGAAAGCATGCCACGTACATCTTGCAGTTCTGGTGAGAGGAACTGTATTTTGCTTGTGTAGCAGGATAGGAGAAGGTCCTGGCTGGGGCTGCAAATACGTAAGACCTGGTTTTACCTTCTTCAAGGGGAACCTGCTGGCAGGCTTGTTTTTTGCCAATTTACAAGAATTTGAGCAAAGTGCATTTAAGAGAGCAACTAAATGCTGGTGGTAGCTCTCCCCTCTAAGAGAAATAAGCAATTTAAAGGCACTGGTCTATAGGAACTTTCTGAGACCTCATTGCAGCTTGGTGACACCTCGCAGAAGGCAAGGCTCAGGATGGCGATGGATACTTTAGGTAACCAAATGCAGGCAAAATCCCATCGATGGCATTCTGGTTCATGCCTTGGAACATCAAACCTTTCTCATTAAATACACAAACCCACACAAGTCAGGAGAACAGAGCATAAAACAAAAGCCAGGGTTAGCACGCATAGGTGGAGGATTGCTTTGTGCTGAGTACCTGTGAATATGCGGGGAGTAAAATTAACAGTCTGAGCATGTTGCCTCCGCCAGGCGTTTTCTGACAGCGGTGCTCTAGATCCTCATTGATGACTCCCAGGTGAAAACTTGCATTTCAAGTCCTTCACTGGTGCTGTTGCATCAGCAAATTTCTCAAGTGATTCAGGGCATTAAGAAAATTACAGATCTTTTGTTTGCTTTCCTTCGTTTACTGACAGCAGTGTGCGAGATCAGAGTGCAGTCCCATCTGGCAGGGACTGACTTTGTATTCGGTTTGGAAGAGGGGAACAGGCAGCCTCAGAGCATGAAATGACAGACCTGTAGAGTGCCTGATGAAAGGAGGTGGCGTCTGCTGGCACGTAAATAGTCCTCTGTAATGGGGCAGATTGCGTGCTTGTGAGTGTGCACTGCAGAGTGAGTCAGCCCTGCAGAGAGAGAACGGAGCAGGGTGGATCTGCAGCAGCAGCAGCAGAGTGTAAATGTCCATTAGCAGTCGGTTCAGGCTAGCTAAGGTTAAGGGATTCCTGCTGCCAGATGCTGCCTGCGTAGACAATGCCTTCATAGAGCCTGCTGACATTTCTCTTTTTTAACTCTTTCATACTGGCTTTTTTTTTCAAAGGGCTGCAGATTTTTTTTTTTTTTTTTTTTTTACTGCTCTGTTGGAGAAGCATTTTTAAGTAGTAGGATTTTATCTGTGATTGCTCAGGGATTGTCTTTCCTTGGGAGACCTGGTTTACAGATGTTATGGTTTAACCCCAGCTGGCAACTAAGCCCTACACAACTGCTCGCTCACTCCCCCCCCGGTGGGATGGGGGAGAGAATTGGAAGAGTAGAAGTGAGAAAAGTCGGAGGTTGAGATAAAGACAGTTTATAGGTAAAGCAAAAGCTGCACACGCAAGCAAAGCAAAACAAGGAATTCATTCACTACTTCCCATCGGCAGGCAGGTGTTCAGCCATCTCCAGGAAAGCAGGGCTCCATTATGCGTGACGGTTACTTGGGAAGACGAACGCCATCACTCCAAATGTCCCCCCCTTCCTTCTTCTTCCCCCCAGCTTTATATGCTGAGCATGACACCATATGGAATATCCCTTTGGTCAGTTGGGGTCAGCTGTCCCAGCTGTATCCCCTCCCAACTTCTTGTGCACCTGGCAGAGCATGGGAAGCTGAAAAAGTCCTTGACTAGTGTAAGCAGTACTTAGCAACAACTAAAACATCTCTGCATTATCAACACTGTTTTCAGCACAAATCCAAAACACAGCCCCCTACTAGCTACTATGAAGAAAATTAACTCTATCCCAGCCAAAACCAGCACAACAGAGAAGTGTAGTAACCTGGAAAAGTAAATAAGCTTTGGGGAAATAAAAACCTCATTAAGAGAAACTGATCCCAGAAACTAAGCCGCTGTTTTCAACTACAGGGTAGCAGCAGATCTAATGAAAACAACTCTCAGTAAACCTTGTTTCCTTTGCAGTCTAACCATGGGGATATTGATTTTATGGCTTTTTGCTGTTTCCATCCAGCCTTAGTGTACAAACCATCACTGTTCCTCAGGTGAGAATTACTTCTCTCTGACACACAGGACTTGCCACCTCTGCCCTTAGTGTATCATTCTGCTCTATAGGTATTAACCATCTTTTTCTCTTGACATAATTAAATTAAACCCAGAGTAAGTCTTTCCAGTGTCACTTATCCTGGAGTGGGAATTTTCTGTCTCAGGGTCAAAGGATTGTGTCCCGAAAAGCTGCTCCATTTTTGTTCCTATTACGCAGTAATGAATGCTGTTCCTTTTCTCTGCAAGCCACGCTTCATTTAGCTCCCAAGACAGTCACAGCTTCGCAACTCATATCACTGAGCTTCTGTCAAGCTAGTTCCTGTATCATGGCGCCAAAGCACACAGAAAAAAAATCCCCCCTCAACCTTTCAGTGTGTGAAGCCCGAAGCTTTCCTAGGGGCCAAACTGCAGGGTCCTGAGTGCCTCCCACAAGGTCTCTACAGACCGTTGACAGTCCTCACTGACCTGTGAGAGTAGGAGCTGGGTAGCAGGAGGGCAGGATGAGGTTCCAGGAGAATCAGTGGCTTGTGTTTGCCGTCTTCCTTTTGCTGAGGGGATGAGATACACTCACGACAGGTTCAAGTCTTGGGTCTTCTGGATTTACCAAGGGGATACTGGTGGCTGTTTCAGTCCTGGACCCTTTTTTAGCACTTTGAACGGTTCTGTCCTTGCTATTACATCTGTGCTTTCCT
Source organism: Fregata magnificens (assembly GCA_013389945.1). Lineage (NCBI taxonomy): Eukaryota > Metazoa > Chordata > Aves > Suliformes > Fregatidae > Fregata > Fregata magnificens. The sequence continues at coordinate 147,909 of WAAD01036919.1, read as the reverse complement.
CCTCTGCCTTTGGGAGAGGGTAAAGGGGTGACCTCAAGTGGCAGAGAGCGATAACGACCACCTACACCTAATGGCTTTGTGTACCTAAGGTACGCTGAGGACAAATCTTAGGAAATCACGTATATTCCCAAGATTGGCAATGTGTTCTCAACTCATAGATGTAAACAGCCTCCCTGGCTCTTGTGTGCATTAGGACAATTTCTTAGACCTCTTTGTGAATGCAGGTGAAAAATGAGAAGCCAATGCTGCATCTCCACAAGCACTTCATTTGGCAGCAGCGCTAGCCCAAGCCCTCCCTCTGGACACCTAGACCTTCTTTCACATCTGTAGCACGCACTCCCCTCTTTCTCCCAAGTGTGCTGGGTACAACTTCTCATGCTGCCAGGCAGTGAATCTAATTTGGGAATTGAGCCAGGTTAAAAATAACTCAACCTGAAGAAAAAAACGTTTGCTAAAGAAAATGCAAGTGAAACTACAGCTTGTGATTCCCTCAGCCTATTACTGGGGCAGCAGAGAGAAAGGACGTGCAATTATTAGAGAAGGAGTGTGCAATTATTGGTGACGCAACACAGGGTTAATTTAATACTGAGAAATAAAAGAACATCCAAAGGGGTAAGACTTAAGCAGGACAGATACATGACATAAAGTTGGGCTGGGTGACATACCTACAGCATCGATGAGGCAAATTTCCATACCTTTCATCTCAGCACAGGCTGTTCTGTTCTTCCCAGCAGTGCAGAGGGAGGTCCGGGCCATTTTCCAGCATTCTGATTCAGTGGTTCGCTTTGGGGCTTGCAGCCTAGAAAAATGTTGGATCTCTCTGTTGCCGAAGGGTCGGCGAAGCTGTGTCAATGGGGTGGACCCCGTGGCAGGATCTTTTGTAGTGGATGTTACTAGCTGTAAGCAGTCAGTATTTGCATCTACCTAGATGTCTCTTCCACTGCCAAGAAAAGTTACTGTCACAAGTCTGTTAGCATGTATGTTCATGTGAAAGGGCCCTGTTTTGGCCAGGGGCGGTTTGGGTGCTCTACATGCCTTTTGACATCTGAATTCAATTTAGCAGCTTGGAAGAGTACTTCCCTCCTCACAGAGTTGTTTGCTCAAATAAGCAAGCCTGAGATCTGCTTTTAGGATTCATTTTCTAATCTTCCGGTTTTGGAGTCTCCTTGACTTCACCTGTGCTGAAGCCACAGATCATTCCCACCAATATGCTGCTGGGTGCCCCAGACATGGATAATTTCAGCCACGATGAGGAAAACCTGCCTGAAGCCATTCTTAGCCTCAAATTCCCAAAACAGTGCTCCACATAGTTTTCTGGGCCTCAACCAGCATCATTCCCAGCTCTCCATTTCAGGGGCCTTTACTGGCATCCTGCTGACAGCAAGAGGCAGCTTGTACTGTGGACAAGCAGTGACATCATGGAATGATAAGTACAGCATAAAACCTCATTATAATTCAATTCCTGGCTGGAAGGGGATGTTACGTTCATGCAGAGTTACATTCTCCATCATTAACTTTTCTCAGTGTGATTCAGCAGCGGAGCTCACATCAGCACCCTGCCTAGACACAGTCCTTTATGAGACACTTGACTCTGCAGTACTGTGGGACACCAAACGGGATAAATACGCGAGTGAGAGTGCTGGGTGGACTGCTGCAGCACACAGCAGTGCCTGTGGAGCGAAGAAGATGGAGGAGAAATGGAAGCAGCTGCCAGCAGGTGTTTAGGAGTAAATGCTTAAACTGTTGGGGACACTGGCTTTAATTTCAACAAAGCACAGTACTTGCCTTTAACGTTTTGGAGGTTGGACATTGTTGCCCTTCTGGCCACAGAGACTGCAGGGGCCTGGCTGTAGAGCGCAGGACAAGCTTTCTGTCTTCTCTCCCAGGCTGCTGCTGACTTGTCAAATGACCTTCGGAGCCTACCTACAGCAATGCTGTCAGCTTAGAAAGTAACGTTTAAAAGAAGTAATGACTTACCTGTCCAGGTTGCAGTTAACTCTTTTTTTCTTGTAGCTGAGACTGAGAAAGGAACAGTGAAGGGGGGGTTTCCAGAAACCTTACTTTGCCTGTGCCAATAAACAGTTGAAATTTAATTTTGTTAGTGTAATTATTATTGTGCCCAGCCAGATCTCCAAGCAGGTACATGCTTTGCAATGGTGTTCCACCAGCTGTCAGGGGCAAGGATCAGCTGGTCCTTTGTGACAGGTCCGTCCAGCACACCTGGGTCTGCGTGGGTTTGCCATTCAAGAAGTAAATAATCATGAGTCAGATGAAGCAAGTCCTGCGCTGTTGTTTCCTTGCACAGTGGACGTAGCCCGCTGGCCCCTCATGGTATGGCACGCATGCTGTCCCATGCATGTGCGGTGCACCACAGCAACCAGAGCAGTTCCTCCAGGCAGACTCATTCCCCAGAGAGGAGTGAATCCACTGTGGCTGTTCAAGCCAAGATTACTTATTCACAAATTCACAGACTTACAAGCCATTAGGAACCACTAATTAATCTCCTCTGACCTCTCAGGCCTTTCAACTTTGCCTGATAAAAAGTAATACTTAGCGGGTAACATTTCTTCCACAAAGGCATTCACCCATTGGCGTGTGACATGGCTGCCCAGCTAGTGGTGACAGTGCCTGTACAAGAGCTGCATCATGGCTCACTAAGGGCAGCAGGATCCTTGGCTGGAAGACGCCGGGTACTAGTGAACTTGTGAAGGTAAAGGTGGCTTGAGCTTACTCTAGTCTGTCCTGGGGCTGACTAATGGTTCTTGAGTGATGATGCTCTAAACCACCTGCGCTGAGGAGCTCCAGTTTGGAGTCAGTGGACACAATGGAAAAAGATTCTGCCCCAAACATTTCTCATCAGAGCATAAAGCAAGAGACAGCAGGAGGTGTGTGCAGACTGGCAAGAAGGCGGTCTTGGGAAGGTGGTTGTGACGAGCAGATGTTGACACCTGCATGGTCAGCACAGCAGCTCCTCCTCACCCCTCTCCAGCTTCCCTGAGCTCACTGGGTCTGGAGTTTCCTTGGAGAAGACGGGTTCCCTTACGACACACGTTACTCCCCACTGGTATCAGACCTTTTCAAGAGCATTTCGTTACGTGCTGTGGCGAAACACCAGCATACGCTGCTGCCAGCCCCCTTAGAGGCTCCAATCAGGACCGTTATTCATTTCTATTTAATGCTTAGTGCGATTAAACCAGACCCACAGAGTAAATCCCCCNCGATTAAACCAGACCCACAGAGTAAACCCCCCGAGACCCTCGCTGCGAGGAGGGTGGGCGGCCACCCCGGGACCTGCAAGCTGCCGGCAGGCCGAGGGAAGGGAGAGGGCGAGGGAGAGGGCCCGCCACCCTCCCTGGCCTCCTGGCCAAGAGCAGGCATCGCCCTGCGGCATCGTCCCCGCAGCCACCTCCGACGCCACACCGGTGACAATGCCAGGCCATAGCCCCGGCGGCCTGCGTGGGCTGGCAGGAGACCCCAGGCCCGGGGGGCAGCCAGGGCCGAGGACCGCTGTGGAAGGGAGCTCCTCCACCGCCGGTTCTCCCTCACCAGCGGCTTTCAGAGCAAGGTCGCGGCGGCGGGGCCTGCCCGCTCCCCTCAGC
>WAAD01036919.1:98175-129405 GCA_013389945.1 Fregata magnificens | reverse complement strand
TGAGGAGCGGCTGAGAGAACTGGGGTTGTTTAGTCTGGAGAAGAGGAGGCTGAGGGGAGACCTTATCGCTCTCTACAACTACCTGAAAGGAGGTTGTAGGGAAGCGGGTGCTGGACTCTTCTCCCAAGAAACTAGCGATAGGACGAGAGGAAATGGCCTGAAGTTGCGTCAGGGGAGGTTTAGATTGGACATTAGGAAGAATTTCTTCACTGAAAGAGTGGTTAGGCATTGGAACAGGCTGCCCAGAGAGGTGGTGGAGTCGTCTACCCTGGAGGCGTTCAAAAAAGGTGTAGACGTGGCACTCCAGGGCCTAGTTTAGGAGTCATGGTGGTGTTAGTTGATGGTTGGACTTGATGATCTTAGAGGTCTTTTCCAACCTAATGATTCTATGATTCTATGAAGTTGCAAGTTATGTGTAAACACACCATTAAGGCACACCCTGAGGTTTTCTAATGTTCTGCTAAGGTCCAGGTCTTAATTTTATTTTTCTTTTCTGCACTGGCATAGTTATTATTAACAAACAATGCCAGCTGAGCAATACTGAAATACAAAATTACAAAGAACTTTCTTTCGTTAATATCCTACACTGAAGTCGCATGAGTGTTCACCTGCCTCTTGAAGCATTCCATCCAAAGCGCTGCTTCACCAACAACCTTGCCAATAAATGCTCCTGAGCACTAGAAAGGCAGAAAGATTTGAAGGTGATGTAAAGCCCTTCCAGTCCATTGGAAGGAGACTCTTGTAAGGAAAAGAAGGAAACGGCGTGAGGGCTTTTGTGTTTACATAACAGTTAAGAATTGCTTCAGCCCCAGAATGCAGCCCTGTTTCTCTCCCTTCCACTGCTCAGTTGGCCAACTGGCTTTGCTCTATGGAGCTTGGCTTCTTCCATCTTCGTGGGCTTCAGCGCCCTTCTCCTCCTGCATTTCTGGTTGAGCAAGCACACAGGAGCTGAGACACCAAGAATGGGCTTCTGATTTTGTCCATTGTTTGCTTTTTGATTTCAGGCAGGTTTAGGGGTAGAGGTTTTTTTGTGGTTAATGCTTATTCCTCCCATCTGTAAGTTGATTTGACAGCTTCTGTCGGAGGAACGGCCCTGGACAACTTTCCAGAAAACTGCATCATCTGAATGGCAGCCAAATATTAAATCCATCAAATAGAGGCAGTGAGTTGCAACTAAACATTTGTCCAGTGATATAAGTTTATCCAGTGAAAAGCACTATAAGGAAAGTGTTGTGAAGTCTATGAAACAATCACCAGAACATGAAATTTGGAAAAGACCTGACTTTATGCAGATACCTTTTTTTCCTGTGTAGCAACTGCTGCTCTAATTTTTGGATGACTTATTTCCTCATGCTCACTGTGCTCCATGTTGCATAGCAGTCAGATGACCAGCTGTGGAAGGAGGTGGACTGGTGTGTGGAACAGCTGGAACTTGGCCTGAAGACACAGAAATCCACTCTAAAGCAAGGTAAGCATTCAAGTAAATGAGAGATCTCCCCTGTGGGAAGGGTTGGCAGGCGTGCAGGGGCAGAGCCAGCGGGGAGTCAAACTGTGCGTTGTTTCTTCTTTGCGCTGCTTCAGTTGAGGAGGCTGTCCGTGCAATCAAGACACTGCGCAATGACAAGGCTCCACTGGTGAAGAAGCGTCAGCTCATGAGAGCCATGTTTGGAGACTATAGGAAGAAGATGGAGGAGGAGTGGTGCAAAGAGCTGAAGCTCATGGAAACAGGTAGGACTTTGCATGCTGGGGGAAGTAAAGAGGAAAGGGCTTCGCTCCTGCCCTCCGTATTGCTTTGCAGAGTGAGACGTCACTATATGAGATGACTAAACATCTCTTACTGCTCTTTTCTCCCCTCTTTAAGCTGTGAAATCTGCCAGGGTCGTGGAAGTGAAGGGAAACGTCCGCAACAAGAACTGCCAGTTCATCCGGAAGTGCTCAGGAGCTTGCAGGAAAAGCCAAGGTTCAGCAGGATCCCCCTCAGAGTCACCCAGGACACTTAACACAGGCTCATTCAAATTCACAACTTCCCAAGAAGAGTTTCGCTTTAATTTCTTGTAGGAAAGTCTTACAGACTAAAAGTGTGGCTAAAAACTGTGCCAAATCTCCTATAAACTTAAGAACGGTGGAAAGGTGCTGTGCAGTAGAAAATGTTACACAAGAATCTCTGTATATTTCTTAAAGAAAGGATCCTCTTTCAGAGTGCCTTATCTAGAGGTTTAAAACAGATCTGCCTACTACACATCTGACCCCAAGACTCAGTCTATGCGGTACTCCTCTGTCCTCACACTGTAGAAAGGCACCTTTGCAAAAGATCAGCACAGAGTCTGGAAGGATCTGTTTTTCTTCCTGTAGAATTGACGTTAACCTAAGAATCTGTCTTTTTTACTGGGAGATTTTCCCATTCTCCTGTTGCTTTTAAATAGAGCAGACCTTTTATAGCAGATGAGGCAGCGATGCATACACAAGGGAATGGTTTGTAATGAAGATCCAGCTTCTGTGAAAATCCAGCAGTGTAAGCGTATGGGATAGTTGAATGCTTCCACTCCATGTGAGTCTGTGTGAATGCAGCTTCTGGTATCCAGAAGGCACTGGGCAGTGTGTGTAGGCACTGCCATCTAGAGAGTATGAGTTCAGGATCTTGGAGGACAATAAGTGAGAATCATCCTTGCTCATTCATCTCTTTAATTGACAGGTACAGACTTAGAACTGCAAATGCTGATTTAATCTAGCCTAGGAATGCAAGGACAGTTGTTTCCAGACAGGGAAAGATTTTTGTTGCTGAAGCCAGATTCTGGCCTGCTAGGAAGGATGCACAATCAGTTCTTAAAAAAGTTTACTTTATAAGTAGCCCAGTTACAACCACCAGTGACTCAGAGGATAAATCAGCTGCATGCCAAACCTTGGGTGGCGGTAAAAGGAACTGTGAGAGCCCAAAGATTCTCTTGCATTTGATTTGTATTAAATTTTTGCTTTCTGAACAGTTGAATGCGTGTCTCCAGTGTTTCGATACCGCTTCAGCCACTGAACCCACCTCCTATGTTCATGCAGAAAATCTTCCCCACTCAGCCTAAAAAAGCTGAAGGAACAGAAGTCCTTTAAAAGGAAGCATGGCATCAGGTGTCCCTAGGGTGCAGTGCTTTCCTTCCTTTTTATAGTCCAGTCAATCATCCTGTATGAGAAGCGAGAAGTGGGAGTGTAGGCAGATTCCAGGGTGCACTGAGAGCAGCTGAGAGATGGTGGAAAACATTTGCTGGGAAAGACTTCAAAAAACCTGATGTTGGCTACAGAAAAATTTATTTTATTACTAAGCTCTGATGCAGTCAGTTGTATCTGCGAGGATATTTTTTTGTTTTAAATATTTTAAAGAATACCTATTTAGGCATAAGGAGAAACTGAACCTGGGTAACATACCTCATGAGGAGAAATATGCAGAGAAGACTTTAAGTCTTCTGGAAGCCAATAGGTTGGCAGATTATTATTTTACTTGGCAAGGAACACTGCTGTTACTTTGACTGTATGGAACAACACTGTACAGTATTTTTTGGATTTCCAGGATTTTATATTAAACATACAAAAGCTGTGTCATTGTCAAACCTCTAGTGTTTTCATGCCATTTATTAAGGTTAAAGAGCATCTTGTACCTGACCTTGGAACTAAGGCTGTTTTATTTCCTAGCTGGTTATGCAGCGTATGTCTGGGAAATAGTTATTTTTTCCCTTGTCTTGTTTCAGGTAAAGCTAGAGTAGCTAAAGCATTATAAAATCCTGTGCTGTGGAAGGCTGCAGGAGTATTCTGGGAAGCATTCTTACATAATTGCCTCGTGCTTATACTGTTTGTTAGGCATTCCCAATTAGAATAAAGATACCAGTGAGATGGACGTTTGGTGTAACCTAATCCAGGCAGTTTATCTCCAAAGAGGGCAGAGAAAAATGCATGCTAATACCTGAGCAGCTCCTGGGGTTTTTCAGAGGTCTTCATGCAATGCTGACTTGCAAAGCCAACGCATATTCCTTTCACAGTGCTTCATTATTGGAGGACTCGGAAGGCAAATGTTCTTCGATGCAATACTTCATAGCCCTGAGTGTCATGCTTGGCCTGTGGACTTGAGTGCAAGACCAGAACCGGCTGGGTCAGTTCCATGAGTCGGCTGTGTGATCTTGGACAAGGCATTTTGCCTTTCTGTGTTAGCTCCCTGTTTTCATAGTCACAGTGATGCCTCCTGCATTTTTGACAGATGTGCCCAAGTTATTTTATTAATGATTGTGCCTTGAAGAGGCAACTCTATAGTATTTTGCATCTGAAATTACAGCAGTCTTTACTTCACTCTTAAGCTTTGTAATGTTTGAAGCATCTCTGCTGCGTTATCATTTGTTCAAAAGGAAACAAGCAATGTTCTTAGAAGTTAGGAAGCGCTGTCGCTGCTCCATCAGTCCGTTCCCCTTCATACGAGCCACAATGCAGTCTTAATGACACTTAAAAAAAAAAAAAAAAAAAAAAAGATGTTTTCTCCTTTTAGCATTTCTTTCTTTAGGATTTCAATGCTGTTTAGGGTTTCAGTGACATCTCTTACTACAGCAGTATCAGGTTTGGGTCAAGGCTTTGCTCTACTAGTTACTGTAATACAGGTGGCTGGAGGCATGGTCCATGCCCGAAGGCATTAATGATGTACACCGGCTGGGGAAAAAAGAGATGTTCTCATCTGCTTGGAGTTCTCTGTTCCAGTGTTCTTGCATTAAGGAAACATCTAGATTAGTTTTGGTAAAAAAATGAGCTCAGTTCTGACCTGCCTTGTCACTTTGCATCCTTTCCTCAGGTTCGTGCCGTGCATTTGGGATCGGTGCAGAAGGGGTGACTGGATTTGCAATACCATATCTCTTTGGTGGCTGCCCACCTAAATGTAATGCGGCAGTGGTGGCCCAGGCTTGTAGGCAGCAAACTGCTTACAAGATCTTCCAGTATGGTTGTGACCTGAGGAATGAGTTAGACGAGGCAAAAAGGGAATGTGAAGTACAACAGTGTCTCTAGAACAAAACTTGCTTAATAGCGTTGGTCTTGAAAAAGTAAAAGCTGAGGATCAACTCCTAAAGTGAGTAATGGGATGAAGGAACACTATAATTTTTCTCAGACCATTCTCTGTAGCAAAGCAGAGGAAAGGTCTCACTTTTGGGAACAAAGTGAAGAATTTTAGAGTTGTTTCTGTGGCAGGGTGAGCCCAAGAATGTTTCCACACAGAAGCAGCAGAAATCTGGGTGTGATCTCTGCTCCTTTTAGGCTTGGCACCCTCATCTGTAAAAAGATCCCCCTAGCAAAGGTTAGGAAACGCAATCCTGTTCCAGACAGACCCTGCCTCCGGGGGGGAGAGAGCAACTGATGGCCAGCCTACCCCCGCGCAGACTGGCCCTGTCCTGGTGGCTGCTCGTCCCTGCTTACTTTTTGGCTCTTAACCTGGATGCTGGGCACTAATTGGTAGGTTCTTCCAATCCCTTCCCTTGGGCTTGGTCAGTGGAAATGCATCTATTGGTCCCTGGGCTGCCCGTCATCTGCTTTGAGTAATCGGGGGGCAGAGTTACTGAGGAACAGCCTACAAAGGCTCTCTAAGGGATCCCCGCAAAGTTCAGCTGAAATTATCTCCTGAGTCCCAGCAGCCACTTCTACGAGGACTCCCTCTCCCAAGACCAGCAAAGACAGAAGGAAGCCAACAAATTGGTCCTACTGAACCTGTAACTCGGGTGACTAATATTCCCTTCTGCCACTTAAATTTTTTTGAAGAGTGCTGAGGGTAGACTGTGGATTCAGCATCTAATGACCCCTAAAGGATAAAATATTCTATTGTCTTCCTTTTGGGGAGGAAAACCCCAATCCTAACTTAACTTTTCTTTGAATTAGAAAGAAGAAAAGCTTACCACTTCAAGCAAGACAACAATTTGAACACTGTAACAGAAGGAAAGTTATTTGAAGAGTAATAAGCATTGAACCTGCAGTTCCTTAGCAAAAAAAAAGAGGAGAAATAGGAGAAATTTTAAGATCATATGGAGCTGTGACAGATGATCTTGTGTCTTTCTGCTGAAGTTATTTTACTCTAAGGACGAAGTTGTTTTATTTTCTTCGCTTAAAATTTTTTGCTGCCCACTGTTTGTGCTGCTTTAATATTTAGAACTGCAGGAAGGTTTGCAAGCCACACTGCTTCAGAAGATTGAACTTTTGACATCAGCTACCACAGTGCTTTGACTACTGGCAACAGTTCTTCCCGTGGATGCTGACAGCTGGAAATCGCTGACCATCTACTGTATTTGGCCCATCTGTCTTCTTCCCTTTGAGTACATCAACAGGCACTACTAGCTCCTTGGTCTCTCACCACCGAGATGGAAGAAGTCTGGGTTGTGTATCTCTGCCTGATCTTGCTTATCATAGTGCTTCTTCTAATGAGGCATAACCCGCATGTGGAAGAGGCCAAGAAGGAGAGGGAAAGCAAAAGCCCCCCGCCGTCCTCTTCCTTTTTCCCCAGTAATGTCGGCAAACAACTGGAGCACACCCAGGAAGAGCTGGAGAACTATCTGGACAGGCTAAGCCACGTCTTGTTTGACACAGAAGCCAGGAAAAGGGATGGCCACCACGATCAGAAGTCCCAACATCACCATCACAGAAGCGCTGATGTTATGTTTGAAACTAAGGAGCATTCAGGAAAGGAGGCAGCACGCTACACGAGGGTTCAGGTATGAGGCTTATAAAGACTTTCAGACTCAACCAGACTTAGAGCTCCTGGCTGAGGTAGTGAATCCTGTTGAAACTCATAGTCCATGAATTTGGATGGGGAAAAGGTCGGGGGGAAGTCTCACCATTTTGAAGTATAATAATACATTCCTATTTTTGGACTGTATATTTCAACATTAAGCAGTCAGAGACAGCTGTATGTGACATGCGTTGTTATGTACGTTACATGTGTAAGACGTCAATGTTGGCATTGGCATCTATGCATGTGTGTGTATCTGTATGTAAATTATTCCTTCCTATATTAATAGAAATAGGTATCGTTTCTTACTTCACAAAATTATTGTGCAGCTCTTCAGCTGTTGGCAATCTCACACTTTCCACACATACAGCAGCGTTTTGCCAGTTTGCCCAGCTAAGGATCTGGCCCAGTAGGGTACAGGAGCTCTGCAGACACCTATCTAGTGGTGAATGCATGGTATCGAGCCACGGGGAATACTTACGTCATTTTTCTGCTGTGCACGATGACCATGCATAGTGTACTCTGTAAACGTGAAAGTCGCTATTGGCAACCTGCAAAATTGTCTTTGCCTTGGCCAAGGCCCTTTTTTAGGGGATGGAACAAGATGCATGCCTTTATATTTTTATCGTTATCCTCAGTGCAATACATCAGATTTTGCCCTTGAGATGACAGAGTTTCATGGCAGCTATGTGAGGCTGTGTTACTTTATGCTAGCAGCTGTTTATATTCTTCATTCTTGAGAGACGTATCTTGCAGTGCCAATGCCCCGCTCTGTCACTGAGCACGTTCTATGTCCAGGTGGGAGCTCCAGTACGAAGCCTTCACCTTAGAGGGGAGAGCCAGACCTTGATGTCAATAACTGTGCCCTGCCAAAGAATCAAGAGGCAGATTTCTTAGCAATGAAGGCACTGCCGTAAACAGCCTTTTCAGTGAGCCATGATATTATAACTCCTTAAGTCTTCAGGAGCTGCCTGAGCTATCTGGGGGAATCAGTACATCCAGTTGAAGGCAGAGGGGCAAATATACAAAATGTGAGAATGTTGTGCAGAGTATGTGGGCAGAAAGAGTAATTGAAGTGGTTATTTACTTACTGGCATATTTCATTTACTGAAGAAGGTGCTATTTTATTACATCTATTACAGATCAAAAAACAGCAATGACTTTTCATTATGGAAATGGATCATGTTGCAAAATAACAGTGTTAGCTTATTTTTCTACTCTGGTTGGAGGTATGTTTGCAGAATACAGGCTGGGGAGAAAACATGCTGTGGTCGCTATTTTCGTATGGTTTAATATAACACGTGTTAGCTTCAGGGAACATTCACTTGCTTAGAAAAAGGGAGTACACTTTTTTTGCAGACTTGATGCAGCAGATGATCCTTCTTTGGACAGTTGAAAACTTTAATATAAGCTCCTTTGATAAATGGAATGAACAGTAATCATGCAGAAGCAAAGTAGCAGAAATAATCTTTTGTTGTTCCTCATTTTGTGTTTTGGGAGCAGTGAGAAGGAAGTCACCACCTAAACAAACCTAAACAAGCACTTGCCAATAAGTTGTCCAGCCACTGAAGTGAAATGGGAAACTTCAGCTTTCCTTGGAATACTATTAGTGCCAAAACTGCTGGGTTTTTTTTTTTTATTGCTCAGGCAAAGGCTAGGTGTTGGTATGGTTTCAGGAGCTGTATTTAAGCATGGTTACCCGGGTGCACAGCATGACGGAGATGCAGTCAGCTCAGAACGTGATTTAGGTGCCATCCGCAAGCGTGAGAATGTGTGGGTACATACGAAGGCTTTTGGGTCTCTCCCAGGTCAAGGAAGGATATTGATGCTTTTGTTCAGGGAGGGGGTCGCGTTCTCTTCCTTCTTCTGAGAATTTTGTCTCTCTTTCAGAGTGAATGTAGGTTGTTGGGAGGTGCCAAGTTAGGATCTCTGGAAGATGAAATCCTCAGCAGAGGTAGGATGGCTTGCAGCGAAAGCTTCTTCAGTAAGGGTACCAGTCTTCTTAACCAGCCACGTCCAGGATCTTTGCTTGCTTTTCCTGCCCAGTTCTGAAAAAGCCTGCAGGTCTGCTGGCGTTACTGTGCAGAGAGGAGTGATCTAAAACCTGTTGTGGATGGAGAAAGAGAAACCACCACCAAGCTGGAGCCCTGGGCAAGGATATTCAGGAGCAATAGCTGTGGAAATTCAGACTAATGTAACTCGTTTTGGCAAGAGGCAATACTAGTTGCAGATTTTTCAGGGGGCATTGGACTTATTAAATGGACTTTGGCCATAGTTGGTCAGCTGTCAATGTAGACACCTTCAATTATCCCATTTTCGACTGGAGGAAGCCGTTTTGTCTTGTGAACAGATGTTCAGAAGGAGCTGGGGGGGGGTGTGTCATTCATTGCACTCATCTAAGCCCTTGCCTAGTAGGGTAGAACCCATATTTTCTTATTAATTTCTATTTGTTGCTACACATTAAATTATTAAATGATCTAAAAATCATGTCTAGATTTCCCCTCATTTCCCAGTGACTCTTTGTTCTCATGGAAACTGAGCAGTCCACTTGTTACAGCCAAAACAGGAGCAAATGAATGGATTCAGAAGTGCAGGAGGGTAAGACGGGTAAAGGCAGTAGGTGTGACAGAGCAGTGAGCAGATTATTTGGGACAAATGTACTCGTACTTGGAGGGTTTCCTGCTTCATTAAACTTAATCAGAGCAGGGTTATTTTCAGGTTGTTTTCAGAAGCGACGAAAAATGAATGGTGGCAGATGGCAGAGAGGCGTGGGCCTCCTACACGGTGGAAAAATAGATTGCCAGCCAGTCTGCGGTACGTACCATGGGTGGTAGAGCACATGTGCCTGTTAGGACAAGGCAGAAGTTGGAAGTCTTTAACAAAGCCATGGACTTAGAAAACCCACAGTGCCAGCTTCGAGCCACACAGTGGGGAAAAAGCTAGTGTAATGCCCCAGCTGATGGTGAGTTGAGAGTTGTTTCCAAAGGTGCCTGGCTGTGCCCTGTGACAGCAACAATTCAAGTTCAGAAGGAGCGTGTCGGAGATGTCTGTCTGTCATCAGTGGCTGTGCAAAATACCCACTGGGTAAATTCACGGTAACTTGCCTGGCTCTGACGGACATGTATTTGTGTATGCTGTTTGACATGGGTCAGGAGGTTCAGCAAAACCGGCGCTTCTGCTAGAAGTGCTTCCTATAGTCAGTAATCTCCAGTGCTGTCCTTAGCCTGAGTATCTTTGAGTCGTACCCATGGAAATTCTTGTGATGACATGTCAGTGCTAATACAGCCGTGATTCACATGGGCATGGCACGAACAGGCAGAGCTGCAAGGAAAAGTAGTTATTATTCATCCACACAGAGCTGACTTCTGTGGGCCTCCTACTGGGCCTCCTCACTTCTCCAGATCTGGCAAGAGTGCAAACTTTCTGCAGCACATTCCTGGTGGATTTTGGGTGGTTTTCATTATGCTGCAAGAGACTCCATTCCTTCGGTCCACCAGCTGATTCAGTCTGCTACTTCAGCCCATCACAGGCCCTGAAAACTATGTAGATGGCTGACTCAGTCATATGATTAAATGTCTTTGTGGATCTCATGCTGCAGTGATAGACATGTTAAATGACATTACCTAAGATAATAATACCGTTAGGGCATGTTTCTGTAATCCTCTCAAGACCTGCCATCATGCTGCTTTTTAGGTCTGTGTTGCAGCTGTCATTTTTCAAGCATAGAGGTTTGTAGGCACAGAGGATATCTGTCATTACACCTGTGGAGCTTATGTGCCTGAAAGCTTCTCTGCTTTTTTTCCCCCAGCCCCCCAGCTATCTTTTCTGAGAACAAATGATATAATCTGTCTGCCACATTTGTGTTTCAGCGTGCCCCTGATATAGTCCCTTGTAGAACCACTGAGTGGATGAGGTTGGAAGGGATGTCTGGAGATCGGCTAGTCCAGCCCCTCTGCTCGAAGCACAGACAGCTAGAGCAGATTGCCCAGGACTATGTCTGGTCAGATTTTTACTATCTCTATCTAGATACTTGGATGTCCTCTAACACAGTAAAATTTGAGCATTTGTGCAGGAAAAACAAAACACTGTTTCTTTTGAAGTCTCTGCTGCTATCCAGGTTCTCCATCTCTGTATTGCATCTAGATATTTCTCAATTTCTTAATTCTCTAGCACACGCTGTAACCCTGGTGCAGTCATTTAGGCAGATAGCAGGATGTGTATCTGTAAATTGAAGTTTCACGTTGGTGCTTCAGCCCTGACTTTTAATCAAATATATTCCAAGCAGCACATGAAACATGGTGAGGTTCTAAGTTTCTCTTTTGAGGAGACCGTTCTGCCCCGCTTTTCCTTGCTGGTATGGAAGCCTAGAACGTTCCGGCAAGATGATCAGAGGTTCGGTAGGTTTCAAGCATTTATTTACAGGTACAGAACTTCCCTTTCCTTGAATCACCTTCCTTACCTCAGCAGCTGGTGACAGTTAAGTAAAAGCTATATTTGTAGTCTAGCAGATGAGGATTTTTTAACTTGCAGGATTTAACTTCCAGTTGGCTGAACAATTAATTGTGGCATAGTCTTCATGTGATCCACAAGCTCTGTAAGAATCCAGCATGTCCCAGCAGTTTGTAATGTGAGCCAGCACTCAGCAATGTAGATGTGTGTGTGGATCCACCCTATACATTAGGAGAGAAGGATTGACTGAAAAGGAGCAAGAGGAGAACAACATGCATTTAATCGTTTGAGCTTTGTTAGACAGCATGTAGGAGTTTTTTATGGACTTGCTGTCCAGGAGTTGATAGAAGAATATTCAGAGAATAAGTGAGTCAATATTGTCATCCTGTACACATTCCCCTTTTTAGGCTTGTTGAATTGATTTCCCATTTCCGCAGTGGATGTAGGATTCAGGTTAAAGGAGGTAAAAGGAAGGGTGACAAATTAATAGGAATAGTGGAATGGCAAAGGATAGATATTTACACTCCTCCGTGGACCTTTGCTCTCAGAAGACTGTCCAGGCTCAAAGTTTCCAAGAGCTCTGCTCCTGGATTTTATTTATTTGAGGACATTGTGCAAATAAATTTCAGCCTTCGGGTTATTCATAAGCTGACTGCATTGCATGTTATCCATTTGGTATCACCATCGTGCTTTGTGATGAGGCATTTTTAATCGTGTGGCACTTGCTCATAGAGCTGGGTGAGTCAAAATGAAGAACAAGAGGACATATCAACTCAAGAAGATATTTGGTTCTTTGGGGAAAAGAGTAGAAAGAGTTGATGTTATTTTGGGGAAGACTAATGAAGAGGAGTTCATTGGAAGAGTCTTGCCAGCTTCCAGTGTTTCCTTTCCTGGCTGTTTGAATTAGGCGGTGTTGGTGAGAGCAGATACCACATCTCCTGCAACTGAGCTGGTGCTGAGCTTGAGTTTAAAGTTTTGCCACCTGCTTATTGCACCCATTGTCACTACCCTTTTACTCTTTCACGGCTATGGTTAGGAAGGTCATAGCTGAACCATCTGTGTCACACCTGCCATGTCAAATCTGGCGATCATTTCGGTGCTTCTGTCTTTGACTCTAGTTGTTAAACACCACCTTGTTTGTAGTGGGCTTTACAGACCTCTGAAAGGCACAGTCAAGATAAGAGGTGGCAGCGGCAGAAGAAAATTACCATAAACAAGCAAGCAACCTCTTAATATAAGCAAAATCAGCATGGTCTCATCCTCACAGCTAGCCATGCCACCAGTGCTGCCTCCCTGGTTCTCATGTCAGCATGTCATTTTGTCCTCCAAGCTCTGCTGTATGGTGGTAGTGTCCCAGCCTTTGATAAATGGGAATCTGTTTAACTGGGAGGAATTTTTGATCGCTATGTTCTCTGTACTCTGCTCAAAGCGTTACCAGATCTGGAGCTGTATCCCTGCCAACCTCTTAAGGTGAGCAGAAGTGACCTCAGGGGTATTCACACTAATCTAACTGCAGACATTTAACTTAGGTGCCCTGGGAGAGAGGTGTGATTTGGAGCATTGAAGGTAGGAGCAAAAATAAAATGCCTAAAATAACCTCAATTAATGGTGTGATTTACGATACACCACCTCCCTTCCATTAGCTTGCCCCTAACCCTGCACCACGCTGACGAGCCATGACATTGCCACTGAAAAAGAGAAGAGTTGGGAATGCAGCCTTGCAGCTCAGGGATGACAAAGTCTTCAACAGTGCCATGCCTGCAAGTGCTTTTAAGAGGCTGAGCCTAAACCTTTAACTTGTCTAACTTGAGACATATGTGGGAGGAGAATTCCTGTGCCCAAACTTAGGCACCTAAAAGTTAGATGTCTAAACCCTGAGCTAATTAACCGTGGCTCCGTCTGTAGTCAAGGGAGAGAAACAGGCATTCTCGGAGGCTGACTCATTTTGTGCATCACAATCTCAGTTTAGGTGGATTGCCCAAGCAAGCTGGGCAGTAAGTCCCGTCCGTCTTTATGGCACAGCATAGTGTGGTTTAGAGAGATCTGAGCTGGTGGTGGAAACAGGTGGTGAGGCTCTGTTGGAATGGTGCTCCGCTCACGCGAGTTAGCTCAGCATTTTCCTTAGCAATTATTTTAAATTGCTAGATTTTAGATTGCTTCACAGTTTGCAGGTCACCGTTTTAGAATTCTTTTTGCCATTTCCTAGGCTCCACAGACTCTCGTGGAAGGGGCAAAAATGCCCAATATATCTGCATAATTAGTATGACACACAGGCTAATAAAGGAGTAGGAGTCTTTCCATTAAGTCCAGGGTCTTGGGGACAGACTCATGTTCTGGAAAGAATTCATCCCATTTGATCCCAGTTAAATAAATTAGCAAATGTATACATTAGCCTTAAAACAAAATGCCTATTACTTGGTGAGGGTAGTTCTTGTGATTATTCTGTGGCTTAAAGGCAGTAGAGTAGTTGATCTTCAATGTCTTATGTTGAGTTTCTGCTGTAAACTGACAGTCGTACAAAGAGAAACCTTCTGAAGGAAAGAGTTACAAGAGCTAATGTCCTTGTCACTGATTCCAGAAGGAAATAATGGAGTTTTGTCGTTTCTTCTTTGTATGTGAACACATATTTACATTATCATAAGGTGGTGAACTATTGCGGCTTGATGAATTCCTCTTTATCAGTGAGCTTTCTACAATGGCAATCCAGACTATGTCAACTGAAATTACCCTGATGTGAACCTCACTAAGCTGTATTAACACATTTGCTTCAGGCTGTTCACGCAGATCCTTAGTTCTGAAGGAATCTTTCTCAAAGCCAATCATGCCTGAAAACACACTTGAGCAGGTGCCTGAATATTTCAGGAAATTATACGTAGACAGTAGGTAGTCTTCAAGTGGATGCCTTAAATATCAGCTTCCTGGTAGTGATTGAACACTCTTGCATCTGATTTTCCAGTGGCTTCTGTGACATCTTTTTTTATCCAGTCCAGTTGTTAGTAAACACGTGTTTTTATCTCAGTTTGGTACCTGCCAGAGTCTTGGCACAAGCTATGGAGTAAGCTGTTGCTGTCCGTGCCATGCCTGTTTGTAGACAGACATAGGATTTTGCTCTCTGACGCTGCTGATCTCTGTGCTTTTAAGAAAACACCAAATTCAATTTAGTTTCGGAAAGCATGAATCTAAATTTCAAATGTGTCTTGGGGAAGGCCAGATGAAGAGAATATGCTAAACTCTGTAAAACCTGAAGGACAGAGAAGGTGAGATGGGAATGACTGTGCAGTAGCTCTCTTTCCCTGGGTTAGCCAACAGAATTGCCAAGCATCAGATTCAAAGCAGAGCAGCACTTCCAGAGCACATAGTTTAACTGTGAGTTTCTGCCAAAGAATGACCTGGAAACAAAATGTATTAATTGCTTTCTAAAGGATTAAATGCATTCATAGGAGCTGGGGCCATGACAGGCTCTTAAACACTTTTGTCCCTGAATCCCTGAAACCGAAAGGACAGCTGATTGTCCTGCATGTCCTTAGTTTAAGAAAAACCTAAAACTCAAAAAAAATTGTTACCTTGTGTATGGCACATCTTGGATTTGGACTGAAAAAGACTTTTCAGTGTCCCCTTGGAAACCGGGATAGTTGAAGAGTAGACTGTTTCATAGGCTGAATGGAGGCAGGACGCAGCAGGTGTGCTGAATATTTAGCCTTTGGAGTCCTGCCCAAAAGGGAAGAGTTTCCCGAGTCCTAGCAAACATATAAGGTGAACTCACAGATAAACCAAGAGAGCCATTTGTTTCATCTTGCCTCACTTCTGACAAACCAGGTTTCAAGATCTTCTGGCCACCAGAAGGGAATCCAGCATGGTTGCTAGCTATCCAAATCTCAGTAATGAGCAATGATACCAGCATTTAGAGTGACATATTTACTGCTGATCATATATCTGTCTTCAGGCCTGAGACAGCTGAAGGGCTTTGTGAGAAATGCTGGTGCATTACAAGGGTGCTCTGAAAGAGCACACAGGCCTACAGCAAGATGTGGAGCCAAGCTGGGTGAAACCCTTTGAGGAACCATTATAAGCCTAAAGGTAATGTCCTACACATGATAATGACTTCCTTCTTCCAGTGGGCCAAAGACACCACTTCCTTGAGACTGATGTGGGACTGACCTTTCAGGATTTGGGAGCTGATGGTAAGGTAATAATATTTCATATTGAGCTCTTTTTAGATTCCTGGTCTTTGGTGAGTAGAAGGACAGTATTACTGTCAGGACGTTGCTGTTCTGGGTTCTGCTCCCCACTTCTCCACTTCAGCTTGGGTAAGTCTTGTTGTAGGCTTTATTTTGCAGAGACTTGGAGGCAGCCCTCAAGATCAGGTTCACAAAGAGAATAGTATGTTCTCTTTTCAGATAAACACTGAATGCCCATTTGGTCACTAGCAAGCATATGCACACAGGTTGCTCATGGGCCATCTACAAAGGCTTTGAATGCGTGGGAGGTAGGTTGGGGAGTACATTGTGCTCCTGGGAGACACAACCTTAGCCTGCCCTCTGAAAATGAAGCCAATTTTCCTATACGTAAGAAAGTCTTAAGGAAAGGGTAGTATGGGGCTGCAAGAGGAGAAGGAATAAAGGCTGATCTACACCTTTTAGCTCTTCAAAGATCAGATGAGGAAGGTGAATGACCAGGACTTACTGAAAGCTTGTGTGCAGAGGCAAAGATGAGAGTTGCCAATTAATACACTGAAATTGTGAAGGGAGTCTAAGGTGACTAGGACAGAAAGGAAATGGCACAAGGTCTTCCTAAGAAAATACAGAGCATGCCTATGCCACATCAAGTTGACAAAGGTGGTGTAGACATCCAAGAGATGATGCCTTGGCAGAGACACCAAGATAAAACATTAATGTAAAGGTAATAGGTGGAAATCAAAAGACTGTCTTGATTTGACTCAGAATTGATGAGAAGCAATTCAAGAGTAGAGAAGGTGGTTGCTGGCACTGGGGCTTCCAGCAGGAACTGGAAGAAAATAATGGAAGGCAGTGTGAGTATAGAGAGGGCTAGAGGAATGTGCGGAATAGAATTCGGTAGTAAACTGGAAAAGCAGATGAATATGAAATGTGAACAAGAGTGTGCCTGAGGAAGAATGAAAGGGGAGGTATTTCGGGACAGCAAGCCAGATAGGACCAGAGGCTATGGACCAAAGTTTATGGACTGGCGGACTATCAATACTGGTTTCGTCAGGGATGGAAGAGAGGAGTCATAAGATGAATTTGAGGAGTCATGGGACAAGAGGGATGGAAGGAGGAGGTCAGGAGTAGCTAATTGAACTTCTCCAGGCTGAACAAAGAGGATTGAAGGCCATCTCTGTAAAGGACAACTTGGACAGGAAACTGTTAAGTCCAGAGAACTTGCCGGATGGAGAGAGCAGGGCAAGCCCAGAGTGGTGACAGGGGAACAGTGAGAAGTGACCAGGAAGAAACTCAGTGAGGGGAACCACAAAAAAAGTGGTGAAAGATTCTGTAGGTTTTAATGAAACTCCCCAGCAGAGCTGCAGGTGTGGAGATCTGGGTGTTAGCTTAAATCACTCTCAAGGTGTTCTAAGTCGCTTTTGCTTTCCAGTCAGGGTATGCCTTGGCTCAGCTGACTGGTAGAGTGTTCAGACACAGTAAGTTGATCTCTTGTAGTAAATCTGAGGAAGGATGGAGCAAAACCACCACTTGCACTTGGCTGTGTCCAGTGGGTGCCATTTCTTGGCAGATGCCCTTTTGGATTTAGGAAGCACAAGTTCATGAGAGCTGGGGTAGCTATAGCTACGTAACACCTAGTTTGTTATACCCTACCGAGTGCAAGGGAAGTGTTAATCCTGTGTGTACTTGCCTGGCAATGGATACTGCTGTGGTTCTCCTGTAAATTGTTTGCACCTGGGGGAGCTGACTGTTTTGAGTTCAACACCACCAGCGTGTCAGACCCTCTGGTCCGCTCTTCTGGACGGCTCTTGTTCAACTTCTGGTCTCAAGCAGTGGGCTTCCCCGCTGAATGGTGTTCCTGGAAAATCCACAGCTCTTGTTTGGAAAACCTGTCTGTTGTTTGAAGCCTGTCTTTGTCCGAGAGTCGCCCTCGCGTGCTGCACCGCCCGCCCTCTCCAAATGACGTTCATGGGGTGCACGGCCTCCGAGCAGGAGCCAGGGGTCTTGGACTCCTGCTCCCGAAGGCAGGTTGCTGCAGTATATGGACTGCCTGACCAGGACAGTATTGAGTTACAGTCAGGCCCCCGCAGGAATGCAGGACCGTGCCAGTATGACCTGTTCAGATATCCCAACCGAGAGCAGGAGCCATTGGCAGTCTTTAAACCAGAGAGGTCAAGTTAATGTCACGGGGCGCTTTTGCCAGAAGGAAGGCTTCTGAAAGTGTGGTCTGGGGAGCTAATTGGATATGTTTTTCCCATCTATTCTGTATTTTTCCATTCCTTTGGTTGTTCCCTCTCACCGATCAGCGCTAACCTGCTGGAAGAACATCAGGTTTTGGATGCTGGCGGGCGGTAGTGAAGCCCAGATGAGCCAACCTTTCCATTGGGTGGCTCAGATGGTCTCTTCGGGTTGTTTAAAGCCCTTGGATGGGTGACAAAGTTCAAAGACACCTCTGGAGGGCAGGCGGTGCTCAGCAAAGAGCCCACATAGCAGGTCCGCAGTAAGTCCTGCCTTCATGGAGGTCTGCACATTGAACAGGAGTTTTGTCAGCTCAGAGGTCAGGTCCTGTTCAGCTGCTCGTGCTTGCCATTCAAGGAAGAAACATGAATCCTTGCACCAGCTCACATACAAGCAAACCTAGTAAGCCACAGCTGTGCTTGGAGACAAAAGAAGCAGATTAACACGAGCTCCTCTGAGTTCAGAGAGGTTCATTTCACAGGCGTACAAGGAGTGACCCTGAAGGGTGCCTGCTCGCAGAAAAGCCATATCTACAAGCTGACCTGAAATGCAAACCAGCTGTTAGCAGCATCAGCACCCAGGCAGCTGGACTCGTAGCCCGTCCAGTATGATCCATAGGCTAGGAAAACCATCTAAAACAACCTTAATATTAAATACTAGCATGAGAGCTCAGAAGTTGCTCGTGTGCCCGGTTTCTGGTTTGTAGCTCTGGTGCTTAGTTTTGTTGATAGGCTGCAGGACACTGCGCAGTCAGTGCTACTTGCAGTCACTGAGAATGAACAAAGCACAGGGAGTTGGCGGGCTTCAGCCAGCAGACCTGCAAACTGAATCCCAACTGCTCACACCTCTCTTGCTCCGACACAGCTGTCCTCCTTAAGTCATATTCAAGTTTAAGTCGTATTTACAAGTTTACAGCATAAGCAGGATGAGTACAGAAGATGCAAGACATGGTGGAAAGCCCAGAAGAGATTTTGTGATTGATTAAGATACGATTTCTGCACTGCTTTCAGCTTCTTTCTACCGAAGGCATGAGACTTTCTGAGCTGGGTCCTGTGGTGAGCAGGGAAAGGACAGCGAACACACCAAACTAGTGGGAGAGAAGTCACAGTGAGAAGCTACTGACAGCAGAGGGCACAAAAGATAATGGCAGCATATACTTGACGTGCACAGGACTAAGTGATAGCTTGGACTTGAATTAAAGCAAATCAGGGTTTTGTTACTTTCTCCTTATGACCAGAAAAAAAAGGGGTTCTTTATTCTGATTTTTTAAAGCTGCTTCTTAAATTTTTTTTCTCTCTAAATTTTATTTTTTTCTTAATATTTAAAATCAGGTGCCACTTTGTGGACTCTGGTGTGATTTCCTTTGTTATCCCAAATAGCAAAGCACCAAATACTCCAGCACCTGTGGGATCGATGTAGTCAGTGTTTCCACTGATAAACTCTGTGAACCCCTCAGGAAATTCATAGCATCATATCACCCCATTTCCTTTCCTAATTCACCTTTTTCTATATACACTATGGTTGCTGAGTTGAATAGATTAGAAAATGCCATCTGATGTTTTGAGGTATTTGCATTCATCATTCAGCTGGAATTAGGAAAGCCTCATCTGGCATGACAGGTCCAAGTCAGCAGAGTGAGCGAATTCCCGGATCCGTTCTTTCGGGGCAGGTGGGTGAGATGCAGCTCCTGAAGACCTGAACGTGTCCACGGGCAGCTCTGATGGGTGCAGCTGCAGGGGGACAGCATGTGTTTAGCTGGGTTTGCAGTGCCCATGGCTGCATATCATTAGGGTTTAAACCTTTTGTATACACAAATCTCTAATATTTGCTTACTCTAAATGTACTACTCGTAGTAACTTTAAGTATGTGTTTGCAGGTTCAGGGGCAGCTTTGTTCTTTGTTGTTTCTCTGTGTGCATGTCAGTCACGTTAGCGGTGTTTTTCAGAAGGATGAACAGCGGCTGTTCTTGCTCTTTTTCCCAAACTCTGGAGCAAAGAGTGCCAATTTGCACAGTTATCTGAATGTTGCTTTGTTAAGGAAAAAAAAAAAAAAACCAAAACCCTGAGGAGAAGGACTTAGCTCTTGAGATGGTTGCATAGCAGCCTAACTGAAGGACTTGCACTGGATGGGATGGACACCGCTTTGCTGGGTGGAGCGGCTGAAGACAGCAGGTGCTGGTGTTGAGAGCAAGAGGGCAGCAGTTCTGTCCCCGTGATGTTTGTGGTGTTAATCACAGCAATGACCAGGAAAGCCCCAGCACTTCCTATTCCTCTGTCAGAGCAAAAGGGCAGGTCAAGGGGGCAGCCACCTGAGGTTGTTATTCCTTTTTTGTTTGTTTTGTTTTGTTTCTGAACAGGAGAAAACCACTCCTCCTGGAAGCACTGAGAATATTGTGGAAGAGATTGGTGAGTTGGGCCAAACTGTGAGATTATGGCTAGAGAAATCTCTTTCTCCTGTGCAGGCATTTGCTTTTGCCACTTCAGCCAGGAGTGATGGGGAAAACGCTCCTGGCTTTGCCATCTCATGCATGAATATCTGTACACCCAGCCCAATATTCAGGTTCCTTCTTAGTTAGCACCCAGAGTCTGGCTGTGAGCACTGGGTATTATCTGCTGGGCAAGTGGGCATTTCCCTGCAGCTAGTTTTTGAAAACAAGCTAGTTTTTGAAGGAAAACCTACAGGGAAATCAAGTGAAGAGCTGTCTTCAGGCGTTGGTTTCATGAGGGTATATGCCCAGAGACCATTCTCCTGAACGCTATGGCTATGCCTACAGAGCCGTGAAAAGGGGGTCGGTAAGCAGAAGATGCTCCCACTAGCCTAGCAGATACTCTTGGGGAAGCGTGGCTCTGCGGCTGGCATGCTCAGCCACGTGGCACCCAGCGTGCTCTGGAGGGTGCTCTCTGGCCGTGCCTGAGGTCACATACAAAAGGAAAAGAGTGCGGTCCTCGCCCTGACCCACCACCACCATGGACTCCTAAGGCAGCAGATGGGAGTGAGGATCTAGATACTCTCAGTCTTGCATTCCCTTTCCTTCCACCGGTCTCCTCCAGGCCAGCCACACTGCTAGACTGCTCCACAGGCTCCGGCTCAGCGGCACCCCGGTGCCCCGCTCCGCCTGCCCCGGGAGCCCGGCACTGAAACCTTCCCTAAGCTTTTTCCTCTCAGCCTGATTTGCAAATATGTCATTGACCTCAAAATCAAATTTTATATCCTCCCCTTACAAACTGACCCTTCCTTCATGTGAAGGTGGCGAGCCCAGAAGTTGAGTCGTTAGCGGACAGAGCTGGTTAAATAAATGAGGGTTTGCCAGGACAAGAGTGGAGGGGGGTTCATGCCCATCCCAGCCCGTCCGCAGTCAGTGGGTTTCAAAACTGCCCTCCACAAAATGTCGCTGGCAATTACTCTTGATGGCAGCTTTTGGAAACTTTCATTGCTTCTATCCACAATTGTAACAAGCGTTTTTGACCAAAAAAGAAATAACTAAATCCATGCTTTGTTTTACAAGAACTCTTCCGTTGCCAAAATTTGATTTGACCAGCTCTGCGGCTATTTAGTATTGTGTGTGTTGAAGGGAAGGAAACCCTCCTAATTTTAGTTTCCTCTGTTTTATCACATGCAGGTAAAGCTGCTTTACCCGCTTCCTCATTCTCCAGTCCCTGCAGATTTATGTTTGGAAACCACAGCTTGTTTATATACCTCCTTGTTATGCTAAATGCACACACATATTTAACATAATGAGTATGTATACCAGTTCACAATGGACCATGCGACAGAAAAAGCACAAGCCCAGACTTTCAGCTGCAGCAGCTGGCAAGGAAGAGACTGAACAGCAATGAGTTGATGGCGATTCTCCAAACGGGGAGGGATTTTTGGTTTGGCCATTTGGTTTTGTGCTCTTCTGAGCTGTCTGAACCTATGTGAGAAATGCAGGAGGTGAAGTGCTTCCTAGGAAAGCAGGACGGACGGCTTCAGTTATTGCAAGATGCCTTCATATAGTGTAAGGCCAGCGTGGAGGAGAGGATGGCCATGAAGTCATTTGGAGACCATTGTTTCTGTGTGCACACCAGGGCTGCATTTGTGCTGGAAGCCAGTGACTGCCTTGCACTGGTTGTGTGGGGCCAGGTATGAGCCCCGGCCGAGAGGTCCCTCCCGAGTCTTGGAGAACGCAGAGGCGATGGTCTTCTGCACTGTGCGGCAGTTGTGATCTTCAGGAGGTCAATGTGCTGGGTTTCCAAACACGCTACCCAAAAAAGGTACCAAATTTAAAAAGTTTAATCGAGCTTGAGAGGATAAAGGCATTTTCAACTGAGGAAAGAAAGAGGGCTGCAGTACAGGTTTTCAGGACCATTATACGAGATCCAGCACTCGGGAGTGCTATTCCTAACCTCCCACGGCGCTTAACCCCCACCAGAGCTATTACCAGGCAGTCTCCTGCAGGGCTTGCCGACAACTGCAAGGAGCTTATCAACAGAGGTATATCTTTCTTTGTCCTGCTTCCAGAGCAAGCGGTTCAGGAGACGGTAGACACAGATCTGTATGTGAGAAGAAGACAGCACCCGACTGCTTCCAGGAGATACCGTGAGGGTTACCGGTAAAGACAGTTCTCCATGGGCATCTTGTTTTGTCTGTAGCTCTCCTTGCCTCCTTCTTCCTTTCTTTTCTTGCTCTTCTGGACTCTGTTTCTGCTAAGCTCAGCCGCGTCCTTACCAGGTTGGGGTGAGAGGACAACTGTTGGCAGCTCCCCATGGTGTTGGTGGCTCCCTGTGGGAGATGTACAGTGGCCCTGGGGCAGGAGCAGCCACAGGAGTGGGCTTGGGGATGGGTGAAGTTGTGAAGATGGGGGGATGTGGAGGAGCACAAGATGGTTCTGGGATCCTTTCCCCTGTTAATGTGGGGCAGGAGCTCTGGCCTTGTGGGAGGAGAAGAGGTGAGGAAGAGGTGGCATCATTTTCTTCCTTGGCATGGGCCAGTGAAGAGAGTGTCTCATGAGTGTCCTGAATTGGCTGACATGTCAGCAAAGGCCCTACTTGGCTTCCATCATTCACCTGGTGTGTGTCAGTAGGGGATGGGACAGTATCTTGTCTTGGGAACCTCCATGGAAATGGAGAGGCCTTTCCTAGTCCGTTGTCTCTGGGTGGCAGCTGAGCCCTTGATGGAGCCCGGAGTCTGGCCAGCATCCTGATGGGCCGCAGCAGCCGTGCCGAGTAAGACCCTGGAGGCAACACTGCAGCTTGGTCTTGCGTTGTCTGAGCTGTCCTCAGTCGCCGTGCAGGGACGCCGGGGGCTACACCTTTGAGGCAAAGAGGAAAGGTTTTATTTCTGTTGCTGGGCCCCTTCACTGCAGGCTCAGAGACCTCAAAATGAGCCATGCTGAGGGACTGTGGCTGAACAGCCATGTTACAGCGGGCTCAGTCCAGCTCCAAAGTTTGCCATGACCTAAGTGACAGGAAAGGGAGAAATGGCACCTATGGAAGGTCAGTGTGGGCTGCTACTGCCAGGCAGCTGGCTGTCCAGCTTCTAGCCACTTCAGGAAAAGGAGGAGAGCAAGGGGGATATAGGGTTTGTGAAAAGAAAAAAAAAAAACCACCAACAGGGTGTGGCTCTCTTTACGTTGTCCAGACATTAAAAAGCACCTGCTTGGGATTTTATTTCTTTTCCATTTCAGTCATCAATGCTTACACAGTCTGAGAGTGGTCCTATAATCTACGGCTTGGGGGAGCTTCGTCTGGCACCTTGTAGTAGTGCTCTCTGTCCGGCATAATGCACAGTGTATAGACGAATGTATGTGCATATATAGATACACGTATATGTATTTATCTAGAACATCCTCTGCCCATTTCCACCTTTTTCAGCACACGTTAAACGTTTGTGCTGGTTTCATGAAATTAAGCATGGTTGAAGATAGTTTACGTATGCATACTTATTGTTAGGTATCCCCTATAGGGATATTTGTGATGCATTAACTGTATACAATATATTAGGTCATATAGCGCATATATTGTGTGTGTGGTATGTATATGTAATGACATGGTTTAACCTTGCTTTGGGTCTGCAAGGTAGGTCATGCCAAATGCTCCGTCATGGCAATTTGGAGCTGACCGAGGGTCCCTAAGCATCAGGTTATGTTGACGGCTGAAATAACCTTCCTCAGACACGCAAAGCATCTGCTGGTTTATAATTAGAGCCCTTTCCTCGGCAGCTGCACCAGTGCAGAGGAAGGTGAGGAGCGGAGAGGAGGGATGTTCATGCCTCGTAGGTGTAGGACCCTGGTTAATCGTGTCAGCCATCATCCACCACGTCAAGGGGAAGGTGGCTTGGTGGGACCCGCTTCCCCAGAGCGTCGCTGCTGGCAAAGCCATGTCCTGGTCACAGGGCTGGGTCTCAACAGGGAGCAAGGGCCTGGCCCTGCCACTCCATGTGGAAATGCTCAGCTGGTGTCCAGGACCAGGCAGCTTCCCCTCTTTGCCTTGAGCACGTAGTAGAGAAGGGAAGTAGATTCAGAGAGTCCATCTCCCAGGAGCGGATGAGCAGGGAAGAAGATGTCCTTTTTTGTCAGGGTTGCATGTAGCTGAAAGCAAGAACTTCTCGTGCTTCCCAGCGTCAAGGGTTACATGCATGTTTTGAGCCCCTTTGAAGTAGGTGCAAGTTTTCAAGCACTCCCTGGACAAAGTGTCTCAGCTTTTCATAGCTGGGATGCTCCTCAAGAGTGGGCTCCGGGCCCCTGCATGCTGGAAGGGCCTTTGACAACCTGATCTGCTGCGGCTGCTGGTTTGCTCATCTGTATTCTGTCACAGCTCATTCTGGTGTAAAGTCCAGCTTGGGGCACTGAAGTCGTTTGGGCTTTGCACCAGTGCAGAGAAGATGAGTGTTTGGGCCAGAGCCATAAGTGTGCAAAGAACTCTGCAACTGGGTTGACCAAAAGCTGCTTTGCTCTCCCCAGTGACCTTGGTTTGAACTGCTGCGTCCTCAGCCCGTGAGCAGCATCGCTACACCCCACCTGCAAGCACTGGGCTGAGGACCGCTGCACTACCCTGGTGAAAGTGTCCATCCCTCCAAGGGTGACGCCACTGTTTTGTTTCTCCTCTTGCTTCAAGATGTGGTTATCATCCCCCCACTGACTGACTGCGTGTTTCGGTTTTGTTCTTTTCTTGCAGGCCTGAAACAGCCATTCAGCCTGAGACCGATACTACTTAGAGCAGTAGCTGGTAAGTGTCCCCCTCAATCACTCGCTGCCTGTTTTATATAGCTCCATCCGGCTGAAGGGGTTAGGTGGCCACAGCTTGCGACACCTGTCTGCAGGTGGTACGTGTGGCTCTGCTGTCTATCCCCCATGTCCATGGATTGAGAAACTGCAGAGCACGAGGGCTGGGCTGATGTCCTGAACCTCAGATTTTGCTTTGTATTGCACCAGAAGTCCCGGTGGGCTTAGAGTCCCATTGCATGCCTCTTCCTGCCCAGCTTGTCCGTGCCTGGATGCTGCCAGAGAGGAGGACTGAGGTTGAACCCATCTGCCTGCATTGCTCCACCACCACAGGGTTCCTGCCTCAGCCTCATGTTTACGTGGTTTCCGTGCGTATGGATCTGTTCACCAGTTTGAGACTCTCTGGGTGCTGCCAAGGCACAGCCTGGACCTCTGTAAGAAATGCAGAGCTGGCAGAGGCATTGCTGGTCTCAGGGCTTTCCAGTGCCACGTGAACCCTCAGTGGAGAAATGGTCTTTGCCACTATTATTGTCATCTGCCTTGAAGTGAAGCTGCCCCTGAGTAGAGGCTTGCCTTCCTACCAGGGCACGGCCTGTCAGTGCTTGCTTCTGCTTCTCCTCCTCCTTCCAGAGTCTCTGTCTACATCCCACTCCTGTGATCTTCAGGCAGGTCTCATGCCCTTTTCCTTTCTGTTCCCCGACAGCTCCAGCTTCCACGGCGTGTGGTGGCAGCTTGCAGAACTAGTGGCATCGCAGCCTTCCTGGAGGAGACCTAGAGTGAACCAAGGGGTTTGGTGGGGTGGGGTCGGGGCATCTTTAGGGGCATACCCGGGTGAGGGGAGAAGGAACGCTTGACATTGCAGTTCTGTTGCAGCTAAGGCAAAAAGTTTTCCCTGTGCTGAGGCCAAGTCAGGTACATTTGCTGTTTCTTGAGAATCAACGTCCCATCTTGTTTGTACAGCTGCAGTCTTGATCTAACGAGACATTCACTGGCTGAAGATAGACTGCACCACAGCAAGCCCTTCCCTGCTCCTCTCAGCAGCCATAGCTTCCCACCCAGCTGGTGGCCCTGGTCAGCACCACATGGCACTGAGAGAAAAGGCAATGCCTAAAAAGAGAAGGCAGCATCTCAAGAAACACCAAACGGTCTGGCCTGGCCAGCCTCTTTGAGCACATCAGCACAGTAGTTGCCTGTCTTAGGCCACGCGTAACCCAAAGCTATCCCACCACCTGAGGACTGCTGGCATTTATAGCTGGCAGCTGCCTGGCTTGACCCTTCTGGCTAAGACGAGATGGGGTTTGTACAAACACTGGTGGAACCAGGGGCCTGGGTGTGCTTCCCACTATTGAGGTCCAGCCCAAAGCTGTCACCTGCAGCTTCAGTTCGTGTCTGTGACCTGAGAGCGAAGCCAGAAAGTGCTGGGGCTGAGCCCTGGCACATGTCCTTCCTTAGAGCTTTTTTTCCCTGTTCAATGGCTTTGCAAAGCCCCCTCCCTCATGGCAGCACTCGGAAGTCAGAGGAGTTGGATGTGACCGGTGGTGCCAGGAGGCAGTGGGCAGAGGCTCGCTGGGGGAGAAGAGCCACCACAGCTGGCAGAAATGCTCTGAGCTGCTGATCCATCCCATCTAATCTGCTAAATCCCATCCCGTGGCTTTTTCAGTCCCTTTTTTTGCAATGTAAAGGCTGTCCCCAAAGCACCCTCACTTCTTCAGCCTGGATCTGCAGTGAGTATTTGATGTCCCCAGGCTTTTTGCCCTCGTGCCATGACACGACAGAGGAAGGAGGAGAGCCTTCCTGAAGGCTGGTACGGTGATGCTCCCCCAGGATAGACTTGGAGGCAGTAGTCTCTGCTTTGACCTCTAGATCTCCTTGGCTTTTCTGGGCTGAGTTGCAAGTCCCGTGGGGAGTCTCACCCTTAGCACAGGTGGGTGGGAGGCGAGAAACCCCCGCCACGGCTGGGCTGGGACGCTCTACCAGTTAAATATCCGTGCTGCTGGGCTGGCAGAAAGGTACACAAAGGAGCATTTCCTAACTGCTCCACGCCCACTGTCCTTTCACTGGACATGTGCCAGTGAGACCCCATGGGAAGCACAGCACCAATGAATGGAGTCTGCCAGGAAAAGAAAAACAACAACTCTCAGCATATCTCTCAATTCATGACCGTTATAGGCAGCGACTGGGGAAGGAAGAAAGTCGAAGTGGATAAATAGTAAGGATTTTCTCAGGATTTTATCTAGAGTGGATGCAGGTGAGCAGCATAAAGATGCTGAAAATAGCCTCCAGGCAGACAATAACCGCTTGCCCTTGAGAGGTGCCAGGACAGGAGCTCTTGGAGCAGGGATGGGTTCAGTGGGAAGGACAGGTCAGGGCCACGCTCTCACGTAGGGCAGCAGATTGCCCTGGAGGGATAGCATCCCCCAGAACCAGGCTGATCGGCTTGGGCGCGTTGCTTGGGTCCCACGGTCACATGTTTTTATTCGTTGTATTCTCTCATCCCAGTGCCAGTGGCTCTCAGGGTCACCCTGCGTTTGGTGCTGTCCTTCCGGGCAGGATGCCGGTGGTGTTCAAAGCCACCCACCAGCCCTTTGCAGAAGGGGAAGGGGACAGGGCGAGGCTGCAGCTCATCTAACTCTGCCCCTGCGGTCTCCCCAGGCCCTGACATCTGATCGATCCTAGGGGTGGGGAGCATGTCCCGGCTGGGTGCTATAAAGCCCTACCTGAGGACCTCACATCTTGGCCCCCTTGACGGGTACCTCCCCCCTCACCCAGCAGTAAATGCCTGGTGTCTTTCAGCCTGCAAGGGACAGGGCAGCAGCTCCAAAAGCACTTTGTTACAAGCCGTGAGGAGGTCTCCAGGTTCGGGAGGGCAGCGCATGTTAGACTTGCTTTGCAGCAGCAGCCTTAGAGGCAGCGCTCGCTAGTTGAGAGGTATCACCACAATGTAGAGTAGTGATAAAAATGGAATGGTCCTGTTAACTGCAGGGCGGGAGCTCAGAGATGTCTCTGTCACGACAGCAGAGCAGACATTTGGGGAGTGCCGCTCTCCGCGCAGGCTCAGACCGCGCCGGGTCCTTCGCCCGCACTGCCGAGGGATGTCAGTGCCCGCGCAGACACGTGCTGGTGATGGCTGCGGACGCTGGCTGGGGCGCAGCCCGGGATCTCACCAGCAGCATGGGTGCAGGCAGAGCCTGGCAGGCAGCGCAGCAGCGTTGGCCAAGGGGGTCTGGTACAGCCCTGCTCTGTGAGGCTGAGCAATGCTTCCAGGATGCTGGGAGAGCTGCCGAGGCAGCCTGCAGTGATGGGTGCGTACATCTGCATGTGCGGCAGAGTCAGCTTGTTCCTTGTACAAACCATTTGGAGCAAAACCAATAAACACTGAGCTCTCTGTGCCTGTGTTAGCGAGCTGAGCCTCATTGTGTGTCTCTTCACTTCACATCCCCGTGCCCTGTCCCTGCTCCACATGCCCAATGGCAGCTTGGCCATGGCCACCGGACCGGCAGGACAGGACGGCCACGGCTGACCATCTGGATGTGGCAGCTCTGGCTGACCACCCAGACACAATGCCCACGGCCATGGGGAGCCCTCCACACCCCTCGGGGCTGCAGTGCAGTGGTGAGCACCCACGGCCAGGCACCCACCCCGTGCACGCTTGTGGTGGTTGCTCTCATTACAGCCACCATCCTGGGTTGCGCTGGGTTTGACCACATCCCTGCCATCCCCCTGGCCTGGCGGTGCACACCCCACAGCACCCAGTCCGGCCCTGGCGTAGGAGTTGGCGGGGGGCACAGTGCACCATGCTGGGCATGAACTTGGCCAAATACCCGCAGGGGCTTTGCTGGAGAGAGCTGGAGCGGGTTCTGCCCCGGCTGGTCCTGCATGGGTCCCACCAGTGCCCCTCAGCCTCAGCAGCACCCACGGGTGCTCCTGCTTGTCCCCCATGCACTCAGGATCAGCCACCTCCGACCTCCTCCACCAGCTGCAAGTCCCTCCCCGTGGTAAGACCCTTCTACTCAGGTCCAGGCTGGCCACGCTCCAGCACCTTAACAAAGCAACTTCCTCTGCTGAGGGTGTATTTTTGACACAAGAAAAACGTGCTCTCGTACAGCATCTGAGCCTTCCAGGTTTTTCCTGCCTTTAATAGGCCCAACCAGAAGAGCTTATTCAGAATACAGGTAGGAAATATATTCCAACAGCGACACACGTTTTTCTAATGAAGTGGTTAAAGGTTTTGCAGGGCTGTACGTGCTTGACCCGCTGAGCTCTGCCTTGGCAAAGCCAAGCTGCACCGTGCTTGCTATAGGTTGGAGAGCATAGATGTGGCTGTGCGCAGCCCACCCAGCCAGCAGACACGGACCCCTCCGAAAGCGGTGAGAGCTGCGGCTTTCCTCCTGGTCCCTCCTGGTGCCATGGCCCAGAGTTGCCCAGCGCTGCAGACCCACCTCCCAGGCAGACTGGACACAAAGGGAATTTAGGCATCAGCCATATGCCTGAGCACGGTGGCCACGAATGGGATGCGAGCAGGAGGGACGTCCCCACGTCCTGCCCTGTCACCCCTGCGCTTCTCCGGTCTGGGGGCCAGGTTGGCCCCCACCAGTCCCCGCTCACTGCAGGGGCAGCAGCTCCTCACAGCGGTGGCTCCGCAGAGGCTCCCTTCCCCTCGTGGCAGGACATTTGGTCTTCTGTCCCCAAATCCCCCCTTGCTCTGCCTCCCCGCAGGCTGGTGGGCTACTGTGCGGCTGGAGAAGGCACAGGCAGGAGGAAGGAGCTTTCCGGGGGTCCAGGCTGTGCTCCCCACCAGAAGGACAGGAGCCTGGCAGTACAGAGCGGCAGTGGGCAAAGCAAGCACCAGGGCTGAGCACGCAGCGGAGGCGGGAGGGTGTGGGGACCCGAGCGGGTCTGGGGCCCGCCGCCGGCGTGACAGGGAGGCTGATTGTACCACACGGATTCCAGCATGGGATGAGTCAGGACCCCTTCTGGGTAAGGGTGTTTCCTCTCGCCAACAGCTCTCCACCTCCCTTTGTAATTCCTGAGCCTCATGATTGCATAAATACGATGTCTCCAAAATGTGGTAGTTAAACTGAATAAACCCTGTCAGGAGGGATATTGGCTTTCCTACCCCGTCATTGAGCAGCCACGCAGAGCACTCAGGCCCAGCAATCAGCCCTGCGTGCTCAGGGAGTTCGTTTTGCTGAAGTCCCAGGGGAGAACTGCCCCAGCACTGCTCTGGGGATGCGCACGCTGCCGGAGTCTGTGACGGAGTCTGCAGGAAAGCTCATACTGCCGAGGTCCTCCCTCCCTGGGGTGCAGGTGCCCTCGCACTGTTTTACACCCCAAGGAGCACTTGAGGGGCATATCCTGCCCCTCGCGGCGCAGCCTCTTCTCCAGGAATAACTGTGGATCCCATGAAGATGACGGGGCTGTGGGGGCACAGGTTCCCCCAGCCCAGCTGGCAAGACCTGGGGCAAATGCGTCCCCTCTGGCAGAGCTCCCCGCCTTGCGCTGAAGCACTCGTTTCCAGTTACAAGAGAGAGGAAGACAGCAGGCTGCTGACTCACGAGCAGGAGCCCACATCTGGCCCAGCCGCGGGAGCAGCTGCTTTGTGAAATGGGTGTTTGGGACCGAGTCCGGCCCAGAGTGGGATCTCCGGGACCTCCTCCTGCCACCGAGTCCCCGTCTCTGGTGGTGCGGGGCAGTAGCCACACACATCTCCCCGTGGGGAGATCTAGGGAAAAGGGACTGGGCAGCCCCGTGAGCAGGTCCGGGGGAGCGGGACCAGAGAGTTGATGGGGAGGAGGAGGAAGGCCAGGCCTGCCTCCTCCCTGTCACTCAGGGAGGGGGGTCCCAGTGCAGCTTGGCGGGGGGCTTAAAGCTCCCCCTGGCCAGGTGTGCTGGGAGATGCGCAGCGGTATTTGCTCTTCCCTCCGCATCCGGACAGGCTGGGCGCTGGATCCCGCATGGCGGAAACGCAGCGCTGGGACACAGCGGCTGGTGGAGGCCGCAGGGACCAGTCCCACGGGAAAGCCCTGCCGCTGCCACGGGGGCAGGCTGGGCACGGCCTCCCGGCACCACCCCGCAGCCCAACACCTCCCGGTTCAACCACCTGCTGCAAGGAGAGACACGATGTCCTCCAGCACAGCTGCGCTGCTAGTCCTGGCTGGGGAGTTCGGTGGGGTGGGAGGATGGATACACAGCGGGTAAACATCTGTCCGTCCGTCCGTCCGTCCGTCCACCCACCCCCAGGAGAAGAGCTGGGAAGAGCCAGAGCAGGATCTTCTGGGACAGGGGGACGAGTGAACTTATTTTGGGGATGGAGGCTGGTGGCTGGCTCTCCCTCCTCCCCCTCCCCGCCCCGCCCCGCCCCACTCTCCCCGTTGCGGCCCCGGCGGCGCGTCCGTGGGAGCGAGCGGCGGTGAGTGCGTGGGGCGGCGGGGCCGAGC
>WAAD01036919.1:63352-97732 GCA_013389945.1 Fregata magnificens | reverse complement strand
GGCCGGGGCCCCGCTGCCCTCCTCACCTCGGAGCGGGGCGGGGGGCTGCGGGGGCCGCCGCTCGGTCCCTGCTGCGCCGGGAAATGCCGCCCCGCTCCTGCCCTGCCCGCCTGTCCTGCTTGGGGGGTGGCGTGGTATTTTTTTCCTGCTGTTTTCTCCGATTTCTGGTGGGTTTCCTTCTGTCCTGCGCCCGGCCCTGGCCGGGAGCTCCCCCGTGTGTTCCTCCTCCTTTCTCCTGCCTTTAACTGAAATGGGGAGAGACCGTGGAAACGGGGGACCTGTGGGGATGGGTTCGGTGGGGAGGAGCTGGTACGGTTTCTTTTTCTTCGGAGGCTGGGCAGGAGCAAGAGTCTGCCAGAGGGGAGATGTTGCTAGTGATTTTGGGGGTGAGCTGTGCCTGAAAGGGAACGGAGACTTTTTGATAGTGACCATCGAACAGAAGGGAGAGCAGCGGCGGGCTGGTCCCGTGCGGTGGAGGGATGAGGCGTGTGTGTGCTTCTCCATCTTCTGTGGCCTGAGAGCAGATGAGCTTAAGGGCTGCCAGGCGCAGCAAAAGGGGAAGGCGTTTTGGGGCAGGGTGGCTCAGGGTCGGCCCTCCATCAGGGTCTGTTCTTTTGTGGAACCGCTGTCAGCTTCATGCTTTGGAGTTATTGCGGTTTCCTCCTGTTTCTGAGGAGATGCCTGTGCACTGGCATTAGCTCAGGTGGCCGTGATAAATACAGGCTTGCTCGCAAGCCCCGTCCGTAGCTGAAGGTTGTGATGCTACGGTCCCACCACGGCTGGCACTTCACCTAAAAAAGACTGCAGGTATCCACCCACGCAGCAGTCACCCCTGTGGGCTGCTGTGATCATCAGCCGTGATTTTAAGCGGCTGGAGGGTTAGGTGCATTCCTGATCCATGGATGTGGCCCCACAGCACAGGAAGGAGGCAGGCCTCTGGCATCCGTGCTGCTTAAGTGTTGCATGGGCTGCAAACCTCCACACGTCTGATGTCAGCTGGCCAAAGACTGCAGGGAGGTCATCTAAACTCAGCAGGTGATGGTACGGCTGTTCGTGGAAACATCTCTGGGAATGGGAAAACAAATCTCACTTTTTTCCCAAGTGTCTTAAATCGTCAGTTCCTCCCCACTGCTTATTCTGCAGACTTATTCTGCAACTGCCGGAGCTGCAGCAGGGTTGGTTGGTGTGGTGGGCAGCGGAGCTGCTCTGCGATGGATGCGACAAGAATCCAGCCAAACCCATCTGTCCTCTCCCTCCCCACCCTCACCTTGATGGAGAAGATGGTTACTATGATCTTTAGGGCCATTTTGTGTTAATTCCCGTGGAATAAATTGGACTCAGGGAAATAACTACTACCACAGACACGGTACAACTTTCAGTGTTCACTCAAGTCTGAGGGTTTCGAACACTGAAAACTGCTGGTTTGCCCCATTGCAGTTGCTGTTACACATCTTGATAAACCTCTGAAGAAACACCGGGAGGAAAAATTGTGGGGCTTTAAGGCTGTTAAATGTCACTGGTGTGTTTCTGTGTTTCCTAACAAGCTTTTTCTTCCCCCCCTCCCCGACTTCTAAAGGAGCTGAGCTGTGGAACCTCTTGTTCAAGCCATACCCTTCCCAGCCTGATTTTTGTGGGATTGGTGCTTTGCTCTGCAAACCAGAACTCCCCGAAGAAGCGTGCCTGCCTCTGCCAGTGCCTCTGCCAGTGCCTCTGCCAGTCAGCATCCAGGTCGGAGGCCTTGCGTTGTTGTCAGCCAAGTGGTGGCAGGTTCCTCCTTTGTGTGCTGTCTTTGTGGCTGTGAAAAGGACAGGCCCCCTCTCCTCTAGATTGCAACTGAAACAAAAATCCCAGCCTTCATCATGGGCGATATCTGGCTGGTTGGATTGATGGTACTTGTGTACGTCTGGTTTCCCGAGGTCGCTGCTCAGAATCGCATAAAAAACCCCAGGGACCAGAAAACAGAGCATACCCTCTTGATTAATGAAGTCAATGCTGACAGCCCAGGAGAGGACACTTCTGAGTTTGTGGAGCTCTATCACACCAGCGGTCAAACAGCCCGCTTGGATGGCTACTATCTGGTCTTCTACAACGGCAATGGAAACCGAGCCTACAAAGTTTTGAACCTCCAGGGCAAAGTTACTAACAGCCAAGGGCTCTTTCTCGTCGGCTCCTCTTCTGTGAACCCTGCTATAGTAATTCCTAAGAACACTATCCAGAATGGCCCTGATGCGATTGCTCTCTATTATGGAAAAGGGAAGTACAAAGAGGGCATGAGCATCACAAGTTATGGACTAGTAGATGCTTTGGTCCATAAGACTAAGAAGACGGACAGAGCAGATACGCTGGTGAGGGTACTGACCCCTGGCAGAGATGCTTTCCTGGAGGACTCCACCTTCAGGACCATGGATGAGTCAATAGAAAGGTGCCGTGGGGCAGATTCTCAGTGGA
The DNA here is from genome assembly GCA_013389945.1 of Fregata magnificens. NCBI lineage: Eukaryota > Metazoa > Chordata > Aves > Suliformes > Fregatidae > Fregata > Fregata magnificens. Next base: position 95,284 of record WAAD01036919.1, on the reverse strand, counting down.
TCTTCCAAGTGGCCGTGCCCACCCCAGGCACAGACAACCACTGCATCCTAACTTCTCAGCTGAACGCCTCTGCTGTCCTGATCAGTGAGGTCCTTGCTGCCTCTTCTTCTGAAGAGTTCGAGTTCATAGAGCTTCAGGGTCCCCACTCCACCATGCTGAGGGACATTGTTCTGGTGCTCATCGATGGTCGAACCAAAGACATTTATTTCACCATGGACGTTTATGGCAAAACCTCACTGGATGGGCTACTTCTGATCGGTCCAGCAGAAAGCAAAACCCCAGGTAAGGACTGCATTTTGATGGCTACCCCAGAGCTGGGGGGGGCAACCAGCCAGGTTTGGGGCTGGAGGATGCTGTCGGTTTTTATTGTTGTTTGACATTCTGAGACACCGGTGAAAATGTGACTCAGAACTTGGCGGCAGATAAAAAAGCAAATCAAATGTTAGAAATTATTGGAAAAGGAATTGTATAAAGCAAATTAAATTTTAGAAATTATTAGGAGAAGAGGAAAGAATGGAGGCCATCTTTTATGCCACTGTATAAGTAAGTTCATGGTTTGCTTTTATCTTTAATTGTGTCTTGTGGTGGTGGTGGTGTGTGGTACAATACCTTAATCTCGAAAAGGATATTGGAGACATTCAGAAAAGGTCAGCTAGGATGGATAGTGCTCTGGAAATGCTTCCACAGAAGAAATAACTAAGTACGCCTGGAAAAGGGAAAGCTTAGGAGGGCTCTGACAGAGGTTTCAGAAATGTGAGTAGCCTGAAGAAAGTGGGCAGGGATCGATTGCTTACTCTTTCTCCTGGTACAAGAATTAAAGGGCATCAAAAGAAGGTAGAAGGAGGTGGTTTCAGGACAAACGAGTGGAGGCAGTGTGTGTCGCAGCGGTGGTAGACCTGCAGAGCTCCAGCTGAGGGACCTTGAGGAGGTCAGAAGCCCACGTGTGCCTTTGCTGCTCGGGAGGACACGGTTCTGCTCCCAGCCCTGTGGCCAGCCTGCCGCAGGACCCTGACTGCGCCACGTCTCCTTGAAGCGTCCCCCTTCTCTGTGCGTGACTTGGTGGTCGTTCACAGCAGATACATGCTCTCTTCTCGAAAAAGCACAAGGGCTTTTCTTCTGTTGCGCCATCTGCAAATGTAGGTCACGCATATCGGCTGTGTGAAGCTGTGATATAAACCTTCTCCCAACGTTCAAAATTTCTCCCAGGCCACCAGAGGAGGAAGAAATATCTTGTTATTTTGGGCACCTCAAAAGAAGATTTTGGCAGCTGGAGACAGTGACTCTGCAGATATCTTGTGTAATTCACTGACTCATGACTCCTGAGTCGGGAAGTGCATTCAGCCCTTACAAAGCTGGTTCCCATAAAAATGAAAATACTTTTGCAACTAAAACTTTTTTTTTTTAAAGCAGTTGAGCTCCTTTTCTCAGACCGCTCCAAATACTATCTTGCCACAAGTAGAAGAGCTGATTGTCCAGACCTCTGCTTTTCTCACCAGGAAAGGTGCTCTGCTCTTACCTCCGGATGAGCTGGGGCTGTTAGCAGTCAACAGCTAAGGGGGTTCAAAGAAAGCGACGCGAAAGCACAACCAGCTTGCAGACTAAGCAGGAAATTTCTAAGGATTACATTTAACTGTTCCTCAAGGCTCACTCAAGTCAAGAAGGTGACTGGAGATATGCTTTGGCATTTTTTTCCAATGAGGCTTTGTCAAGATGTCTCAAGCATACTGCACACACATTTTTGTGGAAATTTTTCCCCAAAACCACCCAAATACGCTGTGTGATTACATTTTAATCATCTTAAAAGGATACTTTCATAGTGACTCCATGCTGAGCACTCTGTGAGAAGTTGACTGCTTGATTTAACCTGACCACTTCAGATTTGGGCCAGGAGCTCTTCAAATGGCCCTGGCTGTTAGTCCTGCCTTTGTAAGGCTTGCCTGCCTGTCGCTGCAGAGAACTTAAAGCTGTGAGAGCACTGGAGCAAAAGTCCTCCCTTGACAGATGCCAGTGTGAAAACTTTCAAATGAATCATAGGATGGTTTGGGTTGGAAGGGACCTAGTTCCACCCCCCCTGCCGTGAGCAGGGACGTCTTTCACTAGATCGGGTTGCTCAAAGCCCCATCCAACCTGAGCTTGAAGACTTCCAGGGATGGGGCATCCAGAACTCCTATGGGCAACCTGTGCCAGCATCTCACCCCCCTCATAGTAAAACTTTTCTTCCTTATTCTTCTGACCTAGATCTACCCTCCAAAAACAGGCTCTGGTAAGAAGTCTCTCTCCATCTTTCTTATAAGCCCCCCTTTAATTATTGAAAGGCCACAATAAGTTCTCCCCAGAGTCTTCTCTTATCCAGGCTGAACAACCCCAACTCTCTCAGCCTTTCTTCATGGGAGAGGTTCTTCCAGCCCTTGGATCATTTTTGTCATCTCCTCTGGACCCGCTCCAACAGGTCCGTGTCTTTCTTGTGCTGGGACCCCAGAGCTGGATGCAGTGCTCCAGGTGGGGTCTCGTGAGAGGGGAGCAGAGGGGAGAATCACCTCCCTCGACCTGCTGGCCACGCTGCTTTTGATACAGCCCGGGATGCAACTGACTTTCTGGGCTGCAAGCACACATTGCCAGCTCACGTCCAATTTTTCATCCACCAGTATCCCCAATTCCTTCTCCACAGGGCTGCTCTCTATCCATTCCTTCCTCAGTCTGTACTGATACTGGGGATTGCCCTGACCCAGGGCCTTGTGCAGGACCTTGCACTTGGCCTTGTTGAACTTCATGAGGTTCACATGGGCCCACTCCTCCAGCCTGTCAAAGTCCCTCTGGATGGTATCCCTTCCCTCAAGTGTATCAACTGCATCACTCAGCTTGGTGTCATCTGCAAACTTGTTGAGGGTGCACTCACTGCCTAAGTCATTAATGAAGATGTTGAACCATATCGGTCCCAATATGGACCCTTGAGGGACACCACCTGCTATTAATCTCCATTTGGGCATAGATCTGTTGACTGCAACTCTTTGGATGCGGCCATCCAGCCAATTCCTTATCCATCTAATATGGATATAGGTGGACTATCTAATAGTCCATCCATCAAACCCACATCTCTTCAATTTAGAGACAAAGATGTTTTGTGTGACTGTGTCAAAGGCCTTGCAGAAGTCAAGATAGATGACATCAGTTGCTCTTCCCTTATCCTCCAACACAGTCGCTCCATCGTAGAAGGCCACCAGATTAGTCAGGCAGGGGAAAAACAGTTCCCTGGGCAGGGGTGCATGAGGGCTAAGGCACAGGACTGCCCCGTAGCATGCAGGTGCCCTGGTGGCACTTCTCAAGGAGTAACCGCTTCTCCTTACCCCTCTGCCTCTCATGTGATTCCTCCTTTAATGTTTGTTCCCTGAAGCCACTTATGCAGGGAGAAGAAATATCAGCAGTCTGCTGCTTTTTAATAGCCTCAGCAGTTCCTACCGGGTGATGTGGAAATAGCTTGTGAAGGGAACAATAAATATGAGGAAGGAAATCAGGAAGCTCATGAAATTGGAAAGCTCCACCAAACCTCAACCTTAGTTCTGTGTGCTGGTACCTTGGGCCTTTGCTGAATATGTGTGCGTATATATGTGTGTGTGTGTGTGTGGTGTTTGTGTTTGTAAAAACCATGGACTGTTAAATGCTAGAATAAAATGTAAATTCTTAAATATTTTTGTGTACTATTAAAGCAACCGCTACCTGAAAGGTTAGTGGATTTTGCAGATCTCTTTTAGAATTAAAAATTGACTTTACTGTAGACAAAGTCACATCAGCGCTTGCTTTCCAGTTCCCCTGCTTACGCATAGATCAGCTTCTCTGTTCGCAGAACCAAAATAGCAGGACGAACTCTGCTCAGATTTCCCCCCCCAGCCTCCTCCACGCTGTGCATCTGGCCACGAATGGGGAAATGCAGGCTGAGCGAACACGAGAAGTGTTAGTGAGCAGAAAGATGGGGCAGCGGATGCGAAATTTGCAATAACCAGACAACCCCAGCCACTTTCTGAGTTCCTGTGTCCTGCTCTCCAGGACCAAAGAGCTGCTGGTTTCCTACATAGGGGGTATCGCTCATGTGGTGCTTACGTGCCATCCTTGTTCCTTTCCTTGCTGGTGTCCAGTGGATCTGCCGTTCCCAGAGAACACCACCCGTCCTGTCCTCAGAGGTGGCCCCAATGCCATTGCCCTCTACAGAGGCAACAGCAGCAGTTTTGTCCCGGGGGAGGCGCTGCCGGTGACCGGACTGTTGGATGCCTTCGTGTACACGAGCAACGAGGAACCGAACCCTGAGCTGCTGGAGACCCTGACCCCTGGCAGACCTGCCTACGAGGAAAAGCGGTGAGAGGCTGGGCAGGGCTGGGAGGAGAGTTTGGCACCAGAGTCGCCCTTGCCTGCTGTCCCAAACCCCGATCAGGACTGGAAGACAAGTGCCACCTCCAGACCAGGGTCTCCTCGTGGCGGTATTGAGTCCTCGCCTTTTTCCAACACCTGGTCTGAGTTTGTAGGTGTCCCCCTCTCCACAGCAGTCCTGGTGCAGCCGTACAGTTGCAGAATAAAGTACTTGAGGAGGAATTTTCGGACCAAATGATTGCTGGTTATTATTTGATAATTTTAATTATTTACTATTTATTATTTATAAAACTGTAATGGTCAAAATAATAAATTTTCCAGTACCATTTGCAACAAGAAAAGGTTTTTCTTAGGTTCAGGATGGAATTTTAGGTCAAAATGAGAGTGAGGGAGGGACTTCAGTATCGCTCGCCGGACCCAGGAGGAAATCCCTGCCCTGCTTCATCCAAATCAAGGACTGGAAGCTGGGTTACTGTTCATTCTGGGTTGAGCCACTTTCTTTCCAGTTTTTAGGGTTCTTCTTGTCTTTGTGGGTTAAGGGAAATGTTTCTTCATTCATTCATTTCAGACTTTTGTGAGACTTGAGAACTGTTTCCTTCACATTTTAGGCATGCTCTACTGATGGGAGAAAGGGGACAACAGAGTGGGTAAAGGACAGTGGGGCAGGTGGAGGAGCAGAGGCAGCGAGGTGCCATGCACATGGAGATGGGATGGGGTGGGTAGAACCAGGCAATAAGCAAAAAAAAAAAAAATCTGGGCAAGCTCTTGTCTGTGGTTTTGATGGCAAAGCACCGGACTTGACCTTTGTGTGTAACTGTCAACTAAATACCAATATGCTGGCTCTGTAGCTGGAGGAGATTCACCTTTCTGGATGGGCCTGTGAAAAGACCAGTTGAGGCTACAGTGGAGTCAACTGCATCAGGAAAGGGTGTAGTTTGCTCCCATGACAGGGTCACCACTTATTCACAGCATATTCCTATTCCTTCCTTTGCTCGTCTTCCTCCCACTTGTCTGGGGACAAAACCTGCACTTGTCCCGTGAGGAGGTGGGTCTCCTTCCCTGAGGAGCTCTGAGCAGCCCTGCTCTGTGCAGCTCCTCTCAGTGGGGCTTCCTAGAATCATAGAATAGTTTGGGTCGGAAGGAACCTTTAAAGGTCATCTAGTCCAACCCCCAATCATGCTCTTTGCCTTTGAGTTGAGTGCTCTTGCTCAAGCATTTAATCTTCAGGTGCTGCCTTTCCAGTTTCTCTAGCTGCACCCCACCATTCTTGCCAGTGGTCCCAGGCTGAGTGTGTCTGTACTATCTTGCCTGTCTTCAGAGCAGTCAAAAAAGCAGCCAGTGCTAGAAGAGAAAGGGTTGGATGAAGCCCATGCTATTCTCTCTCAAGATTTAGTGAGCTCTTGGGCTTTTTTATGAGACAAGGAGGTACTGATGGGATCTCTCTCCAAACCTCGTGAAGGGAGAAGACTATAAATGCATGGTTTCCCCCTCTGGTGCAGGCAGGTGTGACTGGTGGGTGAAGAGGACTCAGGTCTCTGGCTCGCAGGTCATGTTTTCTTTCATTTATATCTGTCTGTCTCTTGCAGGCACCAGCTGGGAGATGTGTCCATGAGCCAGTGCAACTGCTGCTCTGTGACCCGGGACTCCTTGTCCTTCGTCCTCAGCAGGCCCACCCCTGGCGAGTTCAATGATTGCCCCAGCAAACGCTTCAGCCAGACTCTCTCCTTCTGCCTTCATGTAGCAGGTGGGTATTAGTTATTTCTGCTCCTGTAGGCAGGACCTCCTAAGGACAAGAGCATGTGCACAGAGCTAGAGCTGTCCAGGAAGACCACCCAGAGTCGTGCTGGGTTGTGTGAACGTAACACCAAAGGAAATGCAACTAGGACATCTGACAATTTTCTGCAATATTTTTCTTTATGGCAACCCATGCCAAGCTGAGCTTCTCCAGTCTTCATTCCCACGCCCAACTGGTCAGGGTGAAGTGATGCCTTTTCGGGCCCTCTGAGTGATAAGCAGGAGCTGAGCTGCACCCATCTCAGAATGAGCTGGATCCCGTGAGCAAGGTTGCGCTGGCTGGGTAACAGTTGGCTTTTTGTTTCCTAGATTGCCAGGAGTGGCTCCTAAAGTCAGAAGAGATCCTGACGACTCTGGTCCAGGCCCTCGATGGATCCTGCAGCTGTGGAGTCTCTGCTGCCTACTTCAAAGGTGAGGTGGGCAGGAGCAGGGCAGTCCAGGGACTGCCATGGTTAATGCCCATTCGCTTCTGATTTTCAGGCCTGTGTTCCCTGTTGCATTGCATCCTCCTGGCTTGGATCCCAGCTAATTTGGACTTGGTGCCGATGACAGAAATGTCGAGTGTTAGGCAGGGCATGGTGCTGTTCCTCTATGTTCTGCAGAGCGCTCCCGTCTGCAGCTCCACCAGCGCATATCAGTGCTCATCTGCCGACCACCAGCTATCTTGGCCTTGAGCATTTGCAGTCAGACAGATGTGGCAACAGGGCTGACATCTCCACTAGGAGTTTGTTGCTTACTTGACCTTATGATCCATACGAACTAAGCCAAGTTGCAGGAGAAATGCAAGTGGCCTTACTGGTCCGCGTTGCTTTTCTGATATCCCTACTAGGTTAGTGCGCGAGCGTGATGAGCACATGCAGACACATGAAGAGAAGAGCCATGACTTTGCAGCCTGCATTGTCGTCAGCGTTATGTTTAGCTTATGTTTAGACACCCCCCCAAAGAGACCATTCTGTTTGCTGTTGGGACTACAAGGACTTCAAAAGGATGAGGACAGTATCTGGGCGTGCTGTGTGACTTGGTCCCAGGATGCCCCTTGGCGCAGGCGGAGCTCACAGCATTGTGCGGGTGGTTTGAGCTGCCCTGAGCCAGTCTGACCAGGAGGGCAGCGGTGGTAGAGATGAGCTGGTGAGCTCTGTGTCTTTTCCAGGAGAAAGTGGGTCTTTGGCAGCGTGGGGAAACTGAGGCAGTTCTCTGCTTGCCTCTGCAGAGCCAAAGGCAGCCTGCCAGGACCTGGGGCTTGTGTTCACCACTCTGCTAACTGCTAAGTCAGAGGACCAGCTGAGCAGCCTGCTGCTAGCCTTCAAGACCTTCCTAGAGAAGCCCAGACTTGTGAGTTTTGACAGAAGGAACATCACAGCAGAAAGCTCCTGCTTCAAGGATATTAATGTGCCAGACTTGCCTCCAGGTACCAGCCATCATTCTTGCAGGTTGGGGGATACGATGTGCTTGAAGGTGGACATGTGGGTGTAGCTCTCCTAGAGGAGGGGGATGTTCCTCCCTCCATTTCCCCAGCTCTGGCAAAGATCCCTTCCAATTCCATCGTATCCAGTTACTAGAGCCCCTATTGCTCATTACCTGGAATAACAGCAAGCTCTGCTCTTACAGCTGGTATTAGCCAAAATATTGCCAGGGCTCTTCTAGGGAGTATGGAGCACAGAGATGATAAAAATCTGAGCCAGCATCCTCAGTCCTCTGCTGAATTTGGTCTCACCCCGGCAAAATAGTGTGCAACGTTGTGTTGTTTCCCTGGGGCTCTGTGCTTAGGCTCATATTTGTGACATTTTTGCTTTCCAATGTGTCCCATCAGAGATACCAGAAGGGACTCAAAAACCTTCTGTGCAAGTGGCCAAGCTACTCATTAACGAGGTGAACCCAGACAACCCAGGGGGAGGAGAGGATGCAGAGTACATCGAACTCTTCTACACTGGACGGACACGCTTTGACCTCCAGGGATACTGGTTGGTCCTCTACAATGGTAAAAATAGCCGGGCCTACTGGGTGTTGGACCTGTCTGGACACCACACAGATGAGCTGGGTTACTTCTTGGTGGGGAGCAGCGCCGTGAGCCCAGCACCCATGATCAGGCTGCCCCCCAACACCATCCAGAACGGGGTGGACGCTGTGGCTCTCTACTACAGCAACACCACCCTCTACGCAGTGAACATGGCTGTGACTGCAGAGGGGCTGGTGGACGCTGTGGTGTACACGTCCCGAACGCCGGAGAAGGCAGACCAGCTGGTCAAAGTGCTGGTACCAGGGCAGAGCATCCTGTACGAAAACGATTCTCACAGCACCGAGGATGAGTCTCTGAGCCGCTGCCACAGCCTGAGCGCAAAACTCCAGAGCAGCTTCCAGGTGGGTTGATGGTGGATGTCTGTTCTCCATCCATAGTCACTCGGAGGGCAGAGGTTGTGTTTCAGTACGTCCTTTATTTGGGAGAGCGGGGCATTCTAGTGAGCCACATCTACCTCCTGCCATCTGCTGATGCTCTCACCAGCCCTCACCTCCCTGCCCCATTCACCTGCCTGTTGCTGGCCAGGTAACAGCTCCCTGCCCTGTGCAGCGTGGCTCAGAACCAGGAGATCCCTGCAGATGGCTCACATGCCACCAACCCCAAAATGAGGGAGTCTGCTTTTGGGCAGCATCCTGGACTCTCAAGTTACCCTGAGGCAGACGTGGAGCCACCTCTTCACCCCCACTTGTTTGATGCCACCTTCGGGATGTGTGGTACAGCACGTCACCTCCCCGAAACCCAGCTTCCTGCAGGGCCGATGTGTGAAGGAGATGCCTTGACCACTGGTGTGATTGATTTGGGTTAATTCATCTGAACTGTTGCTTTTTATTTCAAAATGTCTAGTTTCAGATAGTCCCCCTTGAAGGAACATGACAGGGCCCTGCACAAAGCTGGCTAAGGGAGGGCTTTGCTGCTCCACTGCCGATGCCTGCTGGGATCGGGCCAGCGCAGAGGTGTGCTCGGGTCCAAAACTGGGGCAATAAAAATGCTCTAGAAGCAGAAGAGGCCTGCTGGCAGGAGGGAGGTGCATTTGCAGTGGGAGAGGACCACAAGGAAGCGATGCCGTGGACTGGAGACACAAGCGTAGAAGTGCTCCCAACAGTAGGGAAAGAGAATTTCTCCTAGTCCTGAGGGTGGGAGCGAAGGCAGTGATGGGGATGTGTGGTGATGGGACCCCACAGTCAGGACAACCCTTGAACAGATGGTGGGAGTGAGGAGCAGCTGGTGTGAGGCAGAACCACCACGTCCTTTTCGGGCCTCACCGGCGAGCTGCGGAAGGCACGAACAAGAGGTAACGCTGTGAGGAGCTGTCACTCCACCTGAAGAAATGGGAGCATGAGTGGTGGCAGCAGCTTTTGTGTCTCCCCGCAGGTGACCACGGTGACGCCGCTCGGGGAGAACTTCTGCAGCAGCTCCTCGGTGCTGGTCCCTCCTGCCGTCCGCATCAGTGAGCTGTGCCTGGCCGGTGGTGCTACCTCCTACCGCTTCGTTGAGCTGGAGGGGAAGCCTGGCAGCAGCCTGGGAGGGCTCAGCCTGGTCTTCTTCTCAGGGAAGGAGGGCAAGGCACATGCCAGCATCCCACTGAGGGGCACCATCGGAGCCACGGGGCTGTTCGTGTTTGTGCTGGACGGAGGGCACGGGCATGGTGAGGCTGATGGCACGGACCTGGCATGTGGTCTGTCTTCAAACAAGTGGGCAGATGGTTGAGTGGCTTTGAGGAAAGGGATGGAGGAGGGTGCATGGCGTGGGGAACAACTCTTCCTTGCCTTTCCTGTGCTTTATTCCTGTTTTTTCTCTCTTTGTCCTGCCTGGGCTGTTCCATCACCCTCCAGCTGAGAAGGTGCTTAATCCTCCTCCGTGCCTCTGCTGAGCAACCCGTGCAGGGCAGGAGGACCGGGAGGACTGAAAGCTCCTCCTGCCCATACCAAGACAAGGGGGCTTTCAGGAGAAGCAGGGTCCACCAGGACTGTCGGGTCGTTCACTGATGCCATGTTCACTGATGCTCACTGAGCCCTGCAGTGCTGCTGCCTCCTCCTGGTCCTGAGGTGTTGTTTCCTTGGCACATTCATTGATCTTGATTTATTTTTTGTTCACCTTAAATTCTGGCTGGGCTGCATGAAGAGGACTCTGCATCTCAGAGGAACCTTGATCTTCTTGGAAACCTGTGTTCACAGCAAGCAGTTGCTTCTTTACAGCTTTACTTGGCCTCAGTCACCACCATTATTTTGTCTTCCATTTCTGTTCTTGGAGTTCTCCTCATTACCAGCTTGTCCTGTCAGACTCAAGGCTCAGCCTAACATACCTAGGTGTTCACTCCACTTATTCCCCTGGCATTTCCAGATGGCACAAACCTGACTTTCAAGGACATCTCTGCTGCTAGTGAAGGCTCCAGCGCTATTGCTGTGTACAGCACCAGCTTGATTCCTGGTGGCACAAAGGCAACATCAGAGAACTTGGTGGATGCCTTGGTTTATACGTGTGAGCCCAGCACAGCTGGAGGACACTTGGACTTCCTCGGACCATCTTACGCTGTGTCCTGCAAGGATGACAGGTGAGGTCGCTTCTCTGGGAAAATGTCTTTGGGTTCCCTGCACCCAGAGTCTCCAGCTGGCATGTCGCTGAACTTGCTGCCTTGTCCTGCGCCCTGGACGGCTGAATGCATTCACCGGTGCTGTGATGAAAACCAGAGAGGTGGGTAGCACGTTGCGATGGAAAATGTTTCCCCGCCCTTGGCATAGGGAATTGAATTTTGTTCCTCCACTGCTCACTTACCTTGCTTCCCCCAAGGGATATGTATGGCATCACATGAAGGAACGCAGCCTTTACAGATAGCAACTGTATATGCTTCTTTGCCAAACTTTTTCTTTACAAAAAAACCCAAACAACAAACCAAACAAAAAAGGATATCCCTGTGAGCAGCGGAACAAAACAAAACCCGACATCCCTTCCACTCCTAGGTGGACTCAACAACAAATAGGGTTGAGCGTTTCTCCTGGTGGTAATACTGGCAGAGTTCCTCTTGTCCACATGATCACCTCTGCTAATTAAATCTGTCCTCCTCAAGTCCTCTGCTCCCCTGTCCCATCTGGTCTGACAGGATGTTCTGCATTCGTAGCCTCCCCTACGAGCACATGCGTGCACAGAGTGCAGCCCCGCATGCATGATTTTCCCGGGAAACTGAGATCTCCGGCTCCTGGCTGGCTGAAACATTGTGCTGAAACCGCACCGGGGTGGTTATTCACAAGGTCAGGGCAGCAGTTTTGTGGGAGAGCTCACGTGGGCTGACTCCAGGCAGCCTCTGTCAGTCCAGCCCTGAACGACCGCATCCAGAAAAGCTGGTTCCTCACACTGTGACCAAGTTTCTAAGCCCTGGTGTGGGGAGGGAAGCAATAGGTTAGTGCAATGCAGGGGCAGATATTGTGTAGCTTGGAAAACTCCTAATCCTGGAGGAGAAACTCTTCATTTTGGGAGGCTGGCCATAATGAGGTAGCAATCTTACTCCTACAGAAGCCAGTCAGACCAAATAGGTTTGCTCTGGCCAAGCCCAGGTCTTCTCCAACTGGTGGGGTTGGCTGGACCCATCTCTGTGATGGCTCTGTGAAAGCTGATTTCAGCTCCAGCTCCAGCAAATTCTCCATCACCCCCAGCAGCGTCAGGAACTGGGGCCCGGGAGGGATTTGTGGCTGGAGGTGAGAAGAAAGGTGCGTGACATGTTGGTGAGCTCTGACTCCTCTTCCGGGGACAGGCCCGTGTCCCTGAGCCGTTGTGCCTGCGGCCATGCCAGCGCAGAGCTGCAGTTTGCCATCTCGGACCCTACCCCTGGTCTGCAGAACAGCTGTCCCCAGGACGCCTTTGCGGTAGATCTCCACCTCTGCCTCCTGACACCCAGTGAGTGGAGCTGGGTGCCCCCACTGGTGCGGGGTGGGAGGGCTGGGCTGGCGGGGAACGGGGGGCTGACCCCAACTTCCCATGGCATGGGAGGGGGATGCTGGTGGGGACCCTGCTGCCTCCCAGTTGTGAAAGGGGATGTGCTGGGGGAGAGCTGGTACAGAACCCATGTATTGATGTGACGGCAAACACGCCGCCATCCCAAGAGGGCAGCCTCACTCACAGCTTCAGCGTGTGCTTGTATAAAAGTGGCCACATACTTCATTTGAGATGTCTCTGTTCAGGCAGCGCCGAGCCCTGCTCTTAGGATTTCTTTCTGCAGCATTAGATTTGCAGCAATGGCAGGAAAGCACCCCCCCAGGTCTCTTGTGATGGCGGGGGCATGGTCAGAGAAGTTGCCAGCAAACCCTCCCATCTCAGCCCATCCACGGGAACAAAGCGGTGTGGCTCGGTCCTGACTCCAGAGCCAGCGAGCAAAAGTACATTGGGGTCTCCAGCCCCTGCAAAGGCCACGCTTGGAACAGCTTGGGGCAGTCAAGACCTGGGTAAAATGAAACGGAGGTTCCTCCTCCAGCCTCCTGAGAGGGGCAGGCAGTGGACCTCTCCTTCCTCTCCCAGCATGAGAGACCACTCTGTACTGGCCTGTGTGGTGGGACATGTGGGGCATGCCTCTTCCCCGCTCCCCTGGGAGACTGGTGAAGGAGTGAAGCTGGCATTCGTGGTGGTAGAAGGCCAGAAGTGAAGACTCACCCTGCAGGAGGGGGGCAGAGGAGGATGGGATGCAGAGGAGGGTGGGATGCGGGCTCTGGAGGAGCTTTGCTCCTGAGCTCAGGTGTGAAGCCAAGTGTTTTGGAAGGGGCACACAGCTGGGAGCTTGTTAACAGCCCTGAGCTGCACCCAGAAAACCATGTCTCCTTTTCCTCTAGACTGTTCCATGTGGACCCTGCACCACAGGAGGATGCTGGAAAGCTTGGGAAGGGTCCTGGTGAGCTCCCTAGAGGAGAAGTGCTCCTGTGGCGTCTCTGAGCTCTACCTGCAAGGTCGGTGCCCTGCTCTGCTTGCCCGGTTTGCAGTGCCCTCCTCCCTCACCCGTCCACAGCTGCTTGTCGTGAGGATGGTTCCTTCTCAGGCCAAACTTGGAGGCTTGCACTCGAGTGAGGGGAACTGGAGGAGCAGTGGTGGGTACATGGGATTTCAGCGAGGAGAGCAGGAGAGAGCCTGCCACGGGCTGCTTACTAGAGGAAGGGCAAGCTAGAGGGACCGTGAGGAATGGAAGTCTCTTGAGATGTCTGCCAGACAAACTGAATATCCTAAACCCGCAAAGCAGAAAGCTGTTTGCACTCTAGAGGACTCTGGTTCTCAACTCTTTCTCTATCAGGCTCCTTCAGTGTCCTATACTTATTCAAAGTATCTGGACCAAAACCTCACTTCTGGAAGTCTTAGGGACTAACAGCTTTTGAGGGATGGGAAGAAATGTTTCCTGTTTTTTGGCTGGTTTTGTAAGGAAATGAAGGCTTTGCAGCCATGCTTTGTCTCCCTCGCCCAAACACCTTTTTGACCCTTTGAACAACTTCAGACAACTCTCACCAATGGGTAGTGATCGTGAAGTTACAAAGTGTAGTACAAAGTATTCTGCTGGGTTGGGAGGACAACCCCAAGTCCCTTTTGTTACCAAAAGAAAGGCTGAGCCTGTGCGCAAGTTACCTGTGATACAGCATGGCTGCGTGATTTCAGAGAGGTGGGGAGAAGAGCGTGAAGAGCGTGGGAGCAGGAGGGTGTTACTGGAGCAGGGCATGAACTCATGGGACCAATGTGTTCCTGAAGACCTGGAGGGTTTCCGACCACCCAGAACCCGCTGGTGTTTCTCCGCAGAGCTGAATCTGACGTGCGAGGGCTCGCTGGTGAAGGTCTGGGGCCAGGTGTGGGCTCGGCAGCCAGAGCAGCAGCAGTCCATCGAAACCTGGCAGCAGGGCTTCCTGGCCAGCCCCCACCTCTTCTCCGTGGACGGGAGAGTGCTGAAAACCAGTCCCGAGTGCATCGCCCCAAAAAATGCACCATCCGCATCGCACAGCGATGGTGAGTAGGAGGCAAAGCTAAGCATTGTGATCTGCTTCCAGCACAGCAAGCAGGGCTGGGGCCAGGGTCAGGCCACATCTCCACGTGAGATGGGCAATGCGGGGCAAGCCACCAGGGACCTCTGGTGATGCTTCCCAAATACAGCTCCCTTCTAGAAACTGGTGGGTCATTATGGGAGAGGTGATGACAGTTGGTTCCTCCGGTGCAATGGCGTATTCAGCCCTATCAGGCCAATACCACAGTTTGGGTGTCTAAATCTTCTTGGGAGACTGGGCTTCGCTGGGGAGTCCCTTGCTGTTGGAGCTGGTGGACACACAGCCCAGAAGCCCTGAAGCCCAATTGCTCAGAGCAGCAGCTGGCATCCAGGCTGGAGCCGGCCAGAGCCAGCACGCCACGGGGGTGCAGCCAGGGGGGTGGAAAAGTGGCCCTCCAGATCAGGAGGCTGGGACAGCCCAACCTGTTGCTGCCCACAGAAATTGTGGGTGCCCCATCATGGGAAGTGTTCAAGGTCAGGTTGGATGGGGCTGTGAGCAACCTGATCTAGTAAAAGATGTCCCTGCCCATGGCAGGGGGTTGGACTAGATGATCTTTAAAGGTCCCTTCCAACCCATTCCGTGACTCTGTGACCTCCTGGTGGCACCCTGTGCTGGGAAAGGTCATGGCTACAATGTTCCGTCTCTACCTTTGCACCCTCAGCTTCCTTTCAGGGCTGGAAAATTGCCCTGTTTGTTGTGGGATCTCTCCTGCTCATGTTCTTGTTGGTCAGCCTGGCATTTTACTTCATCAAAAGGTGAGAAACCACCTTCCCATCTGCCTTGCATCTCTCACCCTCTCCTTCCCCAGTGATTCCTCTCTAATCGCTGCGCAGGGACCTGCTCCTTCGCTCGGGTGAACACCTACATTCAGATGCTGCATCCAAACACTCCAATATGTTGCTCCTAATTTTTGCAGCAAAGCCCCTTTGCTTTTGATGTGGCAGACTGCAGGTGCCGCAGGAGCTTAAGATAACCACCAGTAAAACCATGGATAATGCTAGGCATGTCAGCCGGCACAGTGTAAAGGCCATCAGTCTTACTTACAACGTGCTGTGGTAGGAGAACGGAAAGCTGAAGGCTCGTGGCACGCAAGGGGCAGTGAGAGATGATGCTTGGGCCACAGGGAAGAGTTCTTCCTTAGAGCAAGGTGGAAGCAACGGACAGTTTAGGATTACCTTGATGGGAAACAGCTTCCACGTTATAACATGACACCACTTTAAATAATTACTTGGCGTTCCCTAATGTTGTCAGCAGGCAAACAGCAGCTTAACACTCAGGCTGTATGTTTGTCTGAAATAAATGTTTCAGTGGATGGGTTATTTAACCAGCCCAAGGATTTTATTTCCATGAATTTTTACTGATCTTTCATTATTGGATAGGGGGCTGATGTGCAAGTGTTAGAAATGAGGAGAGTTCTTAAAATACATTTGGGGAATAGAAAACTCAATAGGTATTTTTTTAAAGGAATTTAAAAAAATAC
This sequence comes from Fregata magnificens, assembly GCA_013389945.1. Classification (NCBI taxonomy): domain Eukaryota; kingdom Metazoa; phylum Chordata; class Aves; order Suliformes; family Fregatidae; genus Fregata; species Fregata magnificens. Next base: position 79,635 of record WAAD01036919.1, on the reverse strand, counting down.
CGTAAGTCAGGTTTAGGGAATCTCTTTCAGAAACCAGGGTGGCTTTAAGTTGATGTACATGTGCCAGGTGATGGCAGGTGTTCTGCTTCTGGTTTTCCCCAAAATGTTAACAGAGACCTTAGTAAACTCTGTGCCTGCTGAAGGCTGGTCCTCCAGCCTCTTCATTTTAAGTGCAAAGCTGAGATGCAGATTAGCTGCCTTGTGCAAAAGAGCAGAGCGACTGATCTTGCATTTTCTTTGTCTGTTGCTTTTCAGACGTCCCCAAAATTACACCAACATCGAAATGAATGACTGCGGGGAGATTGCAGCAGACTTCTAATGCTCCCGGGCACAGCTGCAGCGACAGGGTCTAACAGCACTGGGGCCAGGCACGTCTCTCTGGCGGGGGCAGACTGGTTNGTGGGTGTGTGCGGGTGTGTGTGTGTGTGTGTACACACACACACCTCAGACTAAAGAAGTTCAAAGAAACAGGCTGGGGACTTTTTCTTCTTCTAGGCAAAGTTTGTGCTAAGTGTGGTGACCAGAAAGAAAGAAGCCTGTTTGGCTGATGCAGAGGAAAGACATACTCTGTCTCCTCTTGAGATTCACTGCTGGGTGATCACTGCAAGGCCACCCCCTGTGGACCTCTCCACCTGGCAGGCAAGTCCAGTTTCTAGTCCCTCTGGACTCCACTGATGCAGTGAAAATACATCAGTCTCCCTTGCGCCCTTCTTGTCTGGGCAAGGGGGTTCTCAGCATCGTGCCCCTCTCTGCCTGAGCAGCTCTGCACCACCAGCAGCCTGCACCAGGGAGAGCCCTTGCTGCTGGGGACCACAACCAGGAAGATGTCCTGCCCAGAAAAAGGGTTTAGAGAGATGAATACCCAGCTCATGCCCAGGTGCAACTCTTACTCTTATGGTCTTGCCCGTATCCTGGCCAGACAGTGGGCAGGAGCAATGCCAGACTCCAGATCTGCTGAAAATTTGGGGTGAGAAGGGTGACCTAGGTGGAATCTGCTCAGTAAAAGATTGTTTCCTACACAAGTGTGATACATCCCTAACGGTGCGGCAGCTGATGCCAGGCCTCCGGTAGTATCCTTCGTGTGTGGAGTGGTGGTCTCACCTCATGGGTTTGAGCACCCTGCGCAGCTCCGCGCATGGCGGCAGCACCCAAGACAGATCCAGCCTGCTCGCTGGTGGGGCGAGGGGTAGGTAAAATGAAGAAAGAGATCCCACACTTTCTGAACCATGGTATATATAGATTTTTACTGAACAAGGCTCTGCAGAGGGAGGGCATGAAGCATTTCTGTGACTGATTGCCACATCACTGAGGAAGCCTTGCATTTTCTTTGAGACCCACCTCCCTGCTGTGTCTCTCAGTTGTAGCTTCTACTTGCAGGCAGCCCGCCTGTGCTGCTGAAGTCCCTGGGCCACCAGCCAGCTCCAGCGCCAGCCGGGATGGGCAGCATGGGAGAAGCGAGGCGTCAGCTTTCCATTGTCCTGTCTCTTGTGCCAGGCAGCCCCTTTCAGTCAACAGGGCTGAAAACATGAGGCACCAGTGACCTTCTCTGCCAGGTACCCCACATAATACTTAGGCAGCTGCCACAGCCTCTGAGAGGTGGTGCTTCTTCACAGCTTCATCCTGCCATCAGTGCAGCGCTGCCAGAGCACGCTGGCATCATGTGAGGTCAGATGAGCTCCATCTTGAACTGGCTGAAGTTTGGCACGGTGGGCGAGGGCTCGGCCATACTGCTGAACGGGACGCAGGGCTGGTTCGCTGGCACGGTGCCGTGGCTCACAGTGGAGCTGAGCTGCTGCAGTGTCATCAGCACCTCCTGCTGCAGCCGCTGCTGGTGCTCCTGCTGGCGCTCCAGGCGGCATTGCCTCTCCAGCACTGCGTGCAGGGCCTGACTCAGCTTCTGGATCTCCGTCTGTACAGCATCCAGCTTTTCGGCAATAGCATGGGAGCTGGGAGCAGGGGGAAGCACTGGTCCACCCCAAGCAAGGTTTTGATTTCCAGGACTTGCTGGGTTCAGCAGGTGAGTCTGAGTGCTGGCGTCTTTGACCTGGAGTAGTGGGAGGCAGGAGAGAAGGGAAGGTGAAACATTATCAGCTGCTCCTTCAATGGTGATTAGCAAGAGAGGGATTTATTCTGCTACAAGGCATGAGAGAAACCCATCACCTTGTTGCAGACCTCTAGACCTCACCACACTCTGAGCTGCACTTCATCCCCACCCAGCCCCTATGCCACTGCTCCATAGGAACACCACATTGCCCTGCATGCTGTCAGTACGTGCTTAGCCATCCGGTGGTGGGTGCTGCTGGATGACAGCCAGGCTGCCCATGCTGATGCCCGGCCTGTGTTTGCTCTCTGCAGAGACAGAAATAGCGTATCCTGGGTTTTTCTTTTCAGCCCTGCCACTTCTTATATTGCACTCTGAAGCAAAGGGCTGTTCTGCTCCCCAAGAGGGATCATGTGCTGGTTTTGAACCCCAGAACAGCCTTTCTCCTGGAAAGGGTGTTGAACAACCTCTCAAGCAGCTGGCAAGGGCTCTTGACAAACACTTGAGTGGGCTGGAGAAGGCGTTTGCTGTGCCTGAGCAGAGACAGGGCCATGGATGAAAGCTCAGCCTGACTCACCGCTGTGTTTTGTACCCAGGATGCCATGGCGAGAAAGGCAGGTGCCAGTGTCCTACCATCAGCAACAGCATTGCCCATCAATGAAGTCTCCAGAGGTCGGAGGCTGCTCTGAAGGGGTAAACCTTTGGTGTTGGGGCAGCCCCACGGCCGCGCCACCCTGCTGGCAGCCTACCTGGGGCTCGTCCTGGGACTGCTGGGTCACTTATGTTTGCCCCATGGCTTGCTGCGGCTGCCAGCAGAGCTGGGCTTGGCCTTGGGGCTGGCCAGCCGGCTGCATGCTCACCGCGGTGGGCAGGATGGCTGCAGGGACGTGGACCTGCTGGGACAAAGCATGCACAGCCACGGCCTGGGGGTCTCGTGGCATGGCAAGGAGGGGGTGTACGCGTTAGGGATTGTGGCAGCTGGACGTGTCCCGGAGGGTGGCCGTCCTGGCTGTGTCACCCCATCCTGGTCCGCTGCAGCCCTTCATCTCCTGCTGCTGCACCAAGCCACTCAACTGCTGGTGTCCTCGTGGTGGCTTGGGGGACCTCCTGAGCTGGTACTGAAACCAAGCCTTGAAGAGGGGGTCTGTGAGCTGCGGATTGGAGGCCAACGCTGGCAGAAACTGGCATCACTGTGGCCAGCATCACCTAAAGGCAGCAGTGGGTGCTGGCTGCAGGCAGGTGGGCAGCACGGCCCGTGGCCCCAGCAGACCGGGGGGCCTCCCAGACAAGCTCGCCAAGTGCCAAGGTCAAGCATTGCTTGAGAGTGCAGCTAGCAGAGGTCGGGGGGCATTTCAGGAGCCCTTCATCCCCAATGGCCTGCCCCATCTGCACGGGTTAGATGCAGCAGGGTCCTGTGCAGGGCCATCCTGCCGGGCAGCACCGCACCAGCTCCTGGCCGGAGCAGACGGGCTCTCCTGTCCCGCTGTGACGCCTGACATCCTACCTTTTTCTGCAGGAGGATAGCCCTGTCCACGATCTTCTTCTTCACCATCAGGGCTGGGTTCCTGCCGGGGGGTGCGACGAGCCGCCCTCGGCTGGGCAGGGGCTGCTGGGGGGTGGCTGGGCCCCCTAGAGCGGGGCAGCTCCCTGGAGTCGAGGGGGCGCCTGTGGAGCCATCATCGCCTGCAAGGGACAGTGACAGAAATGCCTTGAAAGGAGGCCCTTGGGGGCTCCCTGGCAGGGGACGGGGAGGCCGTTCCCTGGCCCAGCGCTGCCGCGGGGGACCATGGTTGCAACCACCCATGGGGAGCCAGGCCTTACCATTCCCGGGGGGCAGTCCCACGGGCAGGTCCTCCCCAAGTTGCCCGCCATCCTTGCAGAGTGAGGCCACGCTAACAATCTGGATGCCCTCCTTGGTGTCTTGGCCACCAGCAGAGGCCCCGCCAGGCATTGCGGGGGTCCGGGCACCCATCGGTTTGGGCTGCTCAGCCTCGCACCCCCGCAGCGGGGGCCAGGGCTGGTCCCTGTCCCAGCCAGCTGCCGCCGACCCCGGCTCCACACTCTTCCGCTTGAGGAAGAGGTACACGGCCTGCGGCGTCACCCGGATGTCATCCAGCTCCAGCACCTTCTTGATCTTGCGGAAGCTCAGCCCGGCTCTGCGCAGCTCCACGATCCTCCTCTTGGCGTGGTCGTCCAGCCGGCCCATCGCTCCCGGCACCCCTCCTGTGCCCGGCACCTACATCCCTGGCCCACAGCTGCTGCGGGGATGCTGGCAGCCCCCCAGGCAGCACTAAGTCCCGTGACGGTGCTTGGGCTCTGCTAGTGCTCTGCCACCCCGGCCGTGGGTCCACACGGCACCATCCCCAGCTTCCAGCAGTGACCTGGTTCCCAGCCAGAGAGGAGGAAGGAGGCGGCTCTTCCCACCAGAGCGACTAGGGGCAGCCCAAAACCCGTCCCTCGCTCACGCAGAGCCTCCTCAGAGCCAGAGGTCCAACCCGGTCCCCCAGTCCGCCAAGGGCACAGGGGATGGTAACGGGCTCAGCTTTGCCCAGTGTCCCAAACTGGACATCAGTTCCTCACTGTCAACAGCACAGTGAGGAATCAGGAGCAGTCAGGATCCCGAGCAGCAGCTCAGTATCCCAGGGAGTACGGTGCGAGTTCTGGCAAGCGGCGGTTCATCGCACGAGGTTGGCAGGTCCCCACTGGAGCCTCGCGTCTCCTTGGTGGCCTGGAAGGTTACGGTGAGCACAATCAGGGATACCCACAATGACAACTACTGTGTGGAAACTGTTGGTGCCGCAGAGCCTGTCCTTTGGGTCTGGAGATGACACTGTCCTGTACCTTTGGGAGAGGCAAAAGCAACCATTTATATACCAGTTGTAAAGAAGGCACAACCATAAATGTAATGACTGTAACTCCTGTGCTTCCCCTTTCTCCCCACACACACAGCCTTGGGTGGTGGTGTCAGTCAGGGGATGGTAGCTCAGGACGTGGTCGCACTCGCTGTGCGTGCATGGGTGAGCGTAGCGGGGACTGCGCTGCTGGTACGGCCCCTGCACACGTGTCTCCTCTGGGTCGCGCCCTGGAGCAAAGCAACATGGCAGGACCAGCCCCTTCCCTTGCTGCAGGCATCACGGCAGGGCAAGGTCATGACGGACAGTGCTTGGAGTTGTGTATATGTGTGTATATACACTTATACCTACACGCAGATATACCTATATATGCGCATACATGCGTGTGTGTGTGTACAGCTATGGTGGAGGGGTTTTTCCACTTCCTATCGGCTTCCTTCATCTGCAGGCATTTCTTGGACACTCAGTGCTGCAACTGCTGCCTAAAGGACATACTTTTGGGTTTCACCTCACCAAAATAAATAGCCTCCAAGAATTCCCATAAGACAGCAAAACACTTTTCGGATTAGCAATGTGTAATAGAGGCTACCTCAAGTGGTCGCTGCCAAGCAGATATGTGTTTTCCAAACCCCACTTCCCCAGGCATACGTGGATCTTAAAATGGACAATAATGTGTTTTGTTGGCCAAGGAGGCACAGAGACTATTGTACATCAGCCACAGGGAGAAATGGAGCCACTTAATTCGACACAGGAGTTGTGCCCCCTCTGCGTTTTACTTCTTCCATGGCAAAAGAGAGAGACATTAACTCCAGAGACTTAGGTTGTACTTTGATCCAGATCTGTTTACATCTAAAGGCCTCCCCATGCTCTGCTATGTGCTTTAGGGGCCTTGTAGATAAGAGCTGGGGGATAGTGGATATAGGAAAACAGATGTCCCTGGCTGCAGACGAGAGGTCAGAAATACCCAACCTTCTCCATACCTAGGGGAGATGCTACAAGGAAACCACCACCTTGAAATTCCTGTGGCTGCAGGTACGGGGAGCTCAGGCCGTGGCAAGAAGCTCTGCCCTCCTCCCAGAGTGTTTCAAGACATGGCCAGAGGACACTAGAGCAAAAGCAAAGCAGTGTAGCTATCTGAACAGCCAGTGACAGAAACAAAGTTTACATAAATGCCAGGAAAGCCAGTGCCCCGCGCCTGCAGCCTTCATCTGGCCTCCGCATGGGAGGAGAGATGATGAGAGCGCCTTGGAGATGCAGTGACTCAACACAGCATCTCCCCCAGCTCCCTCTTCACTGAAAATGTGGCTCACTTTGCATGATCCCCAGGTCCCAGCTCCTTCCTTCTTCGCCTGCTCATCCCCTGCGGACCTTCCCCAGCCCTCCACAGAGCTCCCACCGCCCTGCCTTCCCGGGCTCGGGAAGACAGCTCATGGGAGGCACAGACCATCCCCGCCCCACTAACCCCATGTCAGCTCGGCATTCCCAGTGGAGGATGTTCCCCCGCAGCCCTCCATTTGCTGGAGGGGCAGTGGGATGAGGATTTTGGCCAGGATGGCTGGAGCGCATGGCTCCACAGGAAGGCTCCACACCAGCAGCACATGGCTGCAAGCAGCAGCTCCATGGACGCACCATCAGCGCCCCAGGGCTCAAGGCTAGTTTCATCCAGGCTCCTTATGCTTCAAGAACAGTACTTGCCTCTGCAGCGGGGCTTTTTAAAAATATGTATTTACTGATCAGAGATAGACCAAGACCTCGGAACCCGTCTCAGAGAAGACGCTGAAAAGCAGGCTGTGGGTCAGAGTCCATCCAGCTGGCAAGCAGGAGGCGAGTGCAGGCAGAAAGGCAGGGCGAAATCCAGCTCAAATCCTGCTCACTTACACCATGAGGGTGTGCAAAGCGCACAGCAGCTACTCTCTACCCTGTCTGGTAGAAGAGGGCTGCCAGTGAAGGTAACAGGTCACCCCTCCAGACAACACAGTATTCCAGCAATTTCCTCCAAGATCACAACAGTCAGCCTCTCTGACAGCTCGGGTCTGGCTCCATCTCTAGTTAGGCCTTTATTTATTCAGGTCCTGCTGTGAACTTGCAGTTTTCCTGTACTAAACGTGCTCCCCATTTCCACAGAGTCCATCACCTTCTCCTCTTTCTCCCTCGCCAGAGAGGATTTTCCCAATGGAGCTGCAGCCTGCGTCATGCACGCAGCTTATGCAACACAGCTGCCCAAGTTACACATTCACTGAGATGAGACCTTTACACTCACCTGGCCTACAAGATGTTTGTTACTCTCTGATAATTTTTGCACAAGGGGGAAAAAAAAAATCAATCCAATGAGAGGGAAAGATTCAAGGATTTTCCTAGACCTGTGATTTTGCATCAGAGATGGAGTTCCCTTCACTTCTCAGGGCCAGGCTGGGGGGTTGACGTGGTTCCAAGGTTTCTTATGCCACTCAGGAGAAGTTAATTCAAGTGGCGGCTTTGCAGCGGGACAGGGAAAGGGAGCACATCAGTGGAAGCAAATTCACAGCACTGCAATCATGTGAGCTTACTCTCTGCCTTTACCCCTTTTCATTTCTGTGGATATTGGGAAAAGAGAAAGGTTTCATCTCCTCCAGAAAGTCCCTGGAACAATCTCATCTGGGCTGACTCAGCCTTTGCTATTTCTAAAATAGAGCAGCACCACAAAGTCTGCTTGGCTGGGAGGTTTCCAAATAAAGCACAGGCGCTGTCAGCTGTGTGTGGGCACTAGAAGTCCACTGTTCCAAAATCGTGGCTTGCCTCCACCTACCTGGCTATCGCATTGTGCACCAGCCACAGCTGCAAGTCATTTTGCAAGTCCTGATTCTGCAGTCATGCCTGTGTGGACAAAACATCTTTCCCCTGCGAGCTATGATAGCTTCAGTGTGATTCCTCATGGGTCTGCAAGCATCCTTCCCCCACCCACACCCCTTGTTTGCAGGGGGATGCGTACTCGCAGGGTGAAGATGTGATGACTGGAACACTCAGCTTACAGCTACAGCCGGAGAGGGCTGTCACACAGCACCACAGGCTTCAATTTTTGCTCTTCAGTGGGTTGGCTTTCAAGACCTTACCCAGACAGCTGGACATACACATTTGTGTGAGCAGCTGCATGTTTTGTTATACAGCCAGGCCTGCAAAAGGAATTTTGCTTCAGCCTGCCAATTTAGGCGTCTGCCCAGATTTCACATCAGCCACCCTTTCTTCAGCTGCTGCTGAACCCTTGCAATGCCCGAAGTCTTTACATACTTAGTTGCAGCTGGGAAAGCTCCTTTGACCAAACATTGCTGCTGGTAACGCTTCTGTTCCATAATTCTGCATGCAGTAATATCCACAGAAACACAGACCAGAGCCTGGAGCAACCTTCTCATCACCGGGATTATTTCCTTAGCTCCTCCACTCTCTGGCCCAGAAAATATTATATACAAAATGGAATAGCCTCAAGAGAGAAGGAGAAAGAAGGCAGCACTCATGCCACCCTGGAGTTCCCTTCAGGGCAGAGTGGATTTAAGGTCTGAGAAGGAGGAAAAGTGTGAATCCAAGTTTCCTACAACCCAGGTGACGTTACCTAACGTAACCTTGCTTAACCTTGCCTTAGGGCAAGCAGCAGGCTTTTCCTCTTCACCACTTGTTTCTGCGCCAGTGCAAGCCCCAGCGCCGGGAGGCGAACCCGAGGAAGAGGAGCTCCCGTGTCCATCCTGCAAGTCCCTCGGGGTAAAGCTCCCCCGTTTGCCTGCACACATGTACACCCAGCAGCTGCATTGCTATTTCTCCCCCAGTCTTTCTGCAGCCCCAATTACCAGGGTTTGAACGCCAAATTCCCCAAGAGTTAAACATTAGTTGTGCGACCACAGAGCTGACTTGTGTCTGGGAAGATTTACTTCTCCCTTCTCTCTCATAGCTCCAAGCCTGCTCTTGGACACAGCCAGTTTTTACCCTGGGGAGGTGCAAGCAAAGCTTCTGCTGAAATTCATGCTGGGGTGAAGCAGGGAAGAGCCAGATCCCCACAGAGTCTTCAACAGACAGTAGTGCCATGCCACGATCATGCAACTGCTTTACCCTGGGGTTGCATTTTCCCAATGGCTATTTAAGTCATCTGGGTTAGCCGTACGGCAGCATTCCTGCAGCCACCCTGGCCCTCAGGGATGGAACAGCCTTGACCAGATGTAGGCATTTATCTACGGATGGACTTAACCAGAGCAACAAGCTGCAATCTATCATTTCAGAAGCAGCACAGCCGCAAGGGTAGCAGATACCAAGGTGGAGCAATGTGTCTCACCAGTGAGACAAACTGCTGATGCTGAGAATGGCTGTGACCAAGGAAGAGGGAGGAGTGAGAGAAGGAAAAACTGCAGTCCCCAGAGAGCAAGAAGATGCAGCTCATCCTGTCTGGTCTCAGTAATTGAAAACAGCCGCTTTACGTTGTTAACATCCCAATGCACATTGGACTCGAGAGCTTGCTGTGCTGCAGAGAGTGCAAAATACTCCTGCCCTAAGAAGGTCCACGTAGAACCACGAAGGACAGAGTTAGATGTGGGTATATCCCTTTCCTTTCAACTTGAACTGCCTTTGTACAGTGCAAGGCCAGTGTACCAGGGCATGGGACAGGAAACAGTTTCACAAATTCATAACAGACGTGCAGGACATCCCAGGCTACTCAAAAGCATGAATATGAAGAAGGGGAAGGTGTTAGCAAAAGGGAATCAATCCTCATGGACCTTATAAGAAGCCACAAGCCCAATCTGCCAGACTTCCCTTCACCCTGGGCCTTGTGGCTGGTAGCAGCTCGACGAGGTCCTCTTGCCCACCCTTCTCTTTGCCTCCGATTTCCAGCCCTCCTTCGCAGATCCCCAGCGCACCTTTGGGAAGCTGGAGCAGCTGCAAGCAGCTGTGGAGGGACACTGATCCATCCTCATCAGTTTTATTGCTTTCCCACAGGGTTCTAAATAGCCACTGCAAAAGCTGGCAAGATGAGTCTTTTTTTACTCTGCAGCAGCTCAGAGGGGAAAAAAATGTTAAAAACATCCTCCAGAAGCACAAGAAGGACAGTGCTGGCTTACACTTGATTCAAATACGGAAAACAGCTTCTTGCAACCAAGAGAGCAAGAAGCTTTTCAAGTTCAGTGAAGGCAAAGATGCTGTGGAAGGGGCTAGTCTGCTGGGGGAATGCCCGATTCCTTCTTGCCCTGCAGAGAAATGTGCTTTGAACCCAGTGAGCCATGCTGGAAAGGAAAGACAAGCTGGTATGGCAGTGCTCCACTTGGTTTCTTGCCCTCGGGGTCCTGTTTCAGAGCCTGCCCGGCACAACTTTGAAGGGACATGGATAGTTCTTAGCTCTTCACCTAGATAACAGTTTCACTGCTATACAGAGTGGAAAGTCTTAGCTCCAGGGACACAGGTAATCAGAAAGAACTGGCAATGTGGTTTAATGGTACTTAGCTTGGAGGAAGATTAACAGTATTAGGTGTCCTATGCTGAAATGTTGCCCAGGCAGGAAGATCTGTGCCAGGGAAGAATGGCCGTTTCTCCCAGGCTGCAATTTTACCCAGTGTCACTGCTCTGCAGGATTTGTCAAGCCTCGTGGAAGCAATAACATTATCTAACAACATCAGCTGCTACCAGCCATATGGACTGCTGTATCCCATGTTACAGAGCCCTGATTTTCTTTGCAAAATCGGTGAAGGAGCAGCTCTGTTACAGGTTTTATTAAAAGGAGATGGGCCAGTTGAATTTAGATGGTGCTGCTGTTACCTGAGCCGTGCTGGCTCCCCCTCTGAAGGGACAACCTCACAAGAAGCTTTTTAATCAACTTGCACTTCAGCCATCAGTACGGCAGAGAAGGAAGGGTTGCATATCTGGCCCAGGATTTGGAAGTGAGCTATTTAGAGCCCAGGCCTAACTTTGCTCTGTCACCTTTGACAACTGACCAGTTCCTTTAGCAGTTGAGGAGCTAGCCTCCTGCCTGGCCACACGTTAAAAATTAGATCCTCAAATGGAAAATACAAAACTTTAAGGTTCTACTTTAAAGTTTTCAGTATGTGCAAATTGAAGAAAGTTAGGTGCCTGCAAAGTTTCTTCAATTAACAGTTTTGGGGTCTGCAAAACAAATTGTGAGTAGGATGATACACATAGTTTGCTTTTGACCCAGACAATGCCACTACAGCCTTGTGCTAACTGGGGAATAGGGTATAAAGATCAGGTGATAGGATAGATAGGGGCGTGTATATGTAATGAGTATTAGGATTGTTTAGGGGCACAGGGTAACAACAGTATAAACATAGTACTGGCTCCTCACGTTTGAGGGGAGGAAAGGAGGAGTTTCAGGAATACAGGAAAATCCACCCTGATGGTCAAAGGGTCCCAAGCCACGCAGCACAAAGCGGTGACACTGTATAAAATCGCGCTGATGGATAGCTTTGTACAAAAAGGCTTTGCATTGGATTGGCTCTCCTACAGCTCAAAAACTATAGGCCAACATCAACACCGTATCACGTGGTCTGACAAATTCAGCATGGTTGTGATGCTGTGCCGGTACCTGGTAAAGGTCAGATTTGTATTAAGAAATGATCTAGAGGATCCAAACCTGATACTAAGGACTGTGGAACCACAGCTTGAAGGAACAAGAGGCTTTCACAAACCACCTGGAAAAGCCTGGGGGAGGGGAACAGGCTGGATTTCACATCCAGGCTCAGAAATCCATCTCTGCCCTGGGACTGAACAAACTCATCAAGCTGAGCTTAAGTATTCAGACAAGACCAATAAATGCCAAGTATCTCACAGCCCTGCCTTTATCTGTACAGTCAACGTTAGCTTCCCTTTAAAGTGTTTTGCAGCTTTAAGTCTCTGCTTTCCAAAGATGCAGCCCTTCCAGCAGAGAAAGTTGCAAAGGCTAACCCACAAGCATACCTTGAATTTCTAGTGTCTTTCACATGCCTGAAAAGGAAACAAATAATTATCACTGCAAAGTGTAACATGATATTTGTTTCTTGTGGTGAAACCAGGACATTTGAGGAAGGTTAACATTGAGCAGGCATATTCCTACAGCGTCAGGGCATGCTTTGTTGTAAGTGTTGCAGGAAAACAGAGAAGTGCATCGTGGCACAGTTTTCGGGCTAAGAGCCCCAAAATACGAATGTGCGCATAGGCATATTCAGGTGCAGACAGTCCTGAAGTCTTGAGCTTGTCCATGGCCTAGCTGCACTGCAAGAATCAGCCTCAGACCTCAAGAGAGGGCAGGCCAGGTGTTCAGAGACTACTGCTGAAGACTTAATTCACCTAGAAGTATTTCAGCTAAACTGCTAAATTCACCTCCTTCTGCAGATTAGAGAGGAACACTCAAAATCTCCTTTTTCTGCTGTTCCAAATCTATATAGCTACTTGACAGCGCAGCCTTTGGAAACCCAGGCTAATCTCAAATCTCTGCAGAGATAACCAAGGCTGTTATTACACATTAGGATGAAAAGTTTCCAAGCCCTTAGAAGACAAATCCCCCATCCTGCAATTTCTCTAATGAAGCCACACAGACTGTATTCTCTGAAGCCAGACACACATCAAACCCCACTCTAACACAGGTGCAGAAGGAGCAACGGACTGAACAGGGAGACGGACCAAAGCTCTTACAGCACAGGGAAAACATCAGCATCAAGAGGTTGGGGGCTGAGCCAGCGCTGCAGCACAATCCCTACAAGCACAAAGTAATGCCTGGTATTCGGCACCTTGCACCTCACCACGATAAATCAATGCCAGTGGTTTAGTGCTGCTGTTGGCAGAATTACCCAGCGATCACCTGGATCTTCTGGTGCTCAAGGAGAGCTCTCTGTAGCCACACCACCACGCCGCTGCAGCTCCACAACCCAAAGCCAATGAACAGGAAGGAAAAATGAAGCACCCAGTTGCAAAACGGTGCCACACACAGGACAAGCACTTTCAGCCACAGGTGGCATTTAGAGATGCTAATTAGTCCTAACCACCATCTGCCACTGCAACCGCAGCAGTTCACCTGCAGAGATGGCAGTAAATAGCGCTGTTCTCATCAACAGCCTGGAGGTGCAGGAATGAAGGGACAGAAAAACACAGAGGCAAGATCCGAAAGCAGCACTCATGGAGCTCCATTTTTTCCTCTCCTGCTTGTCTATGGTGTCTTGGCTGGGGCAGCTTTGTGATTGTCTGCTGTCTTAAATCCACCACCCAGCAGTCTATCAACACACAGGCAATTTCTAAAGAGGGTCTGTGCCTCTGCTGGAAAATTGCTGGGCAGGTTTCTGAGTTCAAGAAGGAACTGGAGGACAGCATTTCAGATCAGGCACGCCACTCCCAGCTCTAACACTGAACCTTGGCACGGCACCAGATCTCCACATCCCCACTCGAGCGCGTCTGCGTGCCGAGCAGCAGCGGTCCACTCCATCCAGAGCCACGAGACACCGGCCTCCTGCCACCCCTCCCTGCCGCTCGCACCCCCGTCAAACTACCACTGCAAGAAGTTTCTCTCCATCCTTCCCGTCACACTCCCAGCACCCAAACCAGCTTAATGCACAGAAGCAAACAGGCACAGCATCCACGTACAGGGACTAAAGACGGCTGCCAGGATCCTCCCAGGCGACGGCACCAACTTGCTGCCGCTGCTGCATCCTCCGGTGGCCGTGGCCAGCCAGGGTCCCAGCACAGCCCAGCTCTGCAGCAGCAGCCAACTTTTTGGGAGGCTGCTGTTTGAAAAGCTCCTGCACTCTTTGTTTGGTTGGGGCAGAGCCAGCAGAGGCTGCCGGGAAGGTCACCCAGGAGGAGACTTAAGTACTGGGAGGGAGGAGCCCTCCTCTTAACTCTTTCAGGGCAGCCTCGCTCCAGGACCGTGAGGAGCCTTGGCAGTCTCCGAGCGCAGACCTGCCGTCCATCCCGTCCCAGACCACGGCTCAGACGTGGCCGGTGGCCCCTGTGTCAGAGGATGGAGGAGAAACCCCGCAGGAGGCAGCAGTGCCATCCCTAGAGGTCCCATCCAGACCTGGAAGCACCAGCTCCTTGCGCAGGGCTGCAGCGGTGAGGGTGGGCTGCCCTGTGCCAGGCTGAGCTGCTGGCATGGGGCAGAAGGCCACGGCAGTGCCATTTGCTCTGAAACTGAAGCGGACGCATACTCTGAGCTGTCCTCACCTCTGCTTGCGCCCCCAAATGAGATGTTGAAATGTCTCTTCTTGCTCAGGCTTGGCCTTAAGGCTTAGTCCTGCCAACTGCTAGCAGCCACTGAGAGGAGATCAGCCCCCCAGCACCCTGCCACCATTGTCCTGGGGCTGGCCCTGCTGCTCACAGCTCTACAGGGAGCTGCTTCAGGGCGAGAATGAGCAGGAAACTTCCTTTTTTTCACAGCAGTAGTATTTTTCTGCTGGTTCAGTGAACTCACCTGACCACCCCTGGAGAGATGGGAGCCATTATGAGGATAAAGGTGTGCGTGGCTTTGGGATCAGCCAGCCATTAGGGCTTTGCTACAGCCGAGAGAGAGGAAAATTTTAAACATTGTGCCCTAAGCCTAACAACAGTGAGCACAGGCAAGTGGGAACAAGCCTGGCCTCCATCCCTCCTGCCCAAGGAAGCACGGCCTCTCCCACAGGACCTTCTCTCTGCAGCACTACTTGGGGTGGAGGCTAGATTGGGACTGAGCTCGTGACAGGCTGTCACGAAACAGTACGACGTGCTGAAAGCCACAGATCCTGCGGGTAAGGCAGGCTGAGGCTTCTGGCTTACCTTTGTGAGGCCTAATCTTTAGTCCATGCTGCCATTTATTGGTGGTACTTGCCATCTTTCATAAACTGCTTTTCAGATTTGCAGCTGAAACATGGTATAGAAGAAGTTCAGATGTATCACACCTTGTTCTCCAGCCGTGGCTGTGGTTGTTATCTAACGGGCACACTCATTAAGATACCTTCGCTCAGTGGCTACCCTAAGTATGGACAAAAATGTTAGCACAAAGATGGGCAGCACAAAAATGGACTGAAGATTTTAATAAAGCACCATAAAACTCAAGAATTAAAGCTACAGTGCTCAAAATTTCATGGGTAACAAGTTAGTTAGAAGAAAGGAGAGAATAACAGCCACGCTGGGTCAGCCCACAGGTTCCTTTGGGTCCCAAAGTACACCCACACACACAGCGTGGCACTGGGAGACTTTCCAAGAAGGCCAACGGCATCCTGGCTTCTATCAGGAATAGCGTGGCCAGCGGGAGTAGGGAAGTGATCGTGCCCCCATACTCGGCACTGGTGAGGCTGCACCTCAAATACTGTGTGCTGTGTTGGGCCCCTCAGTACAAGAAGGACACTGAGGTGCTGGAGCGTGTCCAGAGAAGGGCAACGAAGCTGGTGAAGGGTCTGGAGAACAAGTCTTGTGAGGGAACTGGGGTTGTTTAGCCTGGAGAAGAGGAGGCTGAGGGGAGACCTTCTCGCTCTCTACAACTACCTGAAAGGAGGTTGTAGCGAGGTGGGGTCAGTCTCTTCTCCCAAGTAACAAGCAATAGGACAAGAGGAAATGGCCTCAAGTTGTGCAGGGGAGGTTTAGGTTGGATATTAGGAAAAATGTCTTCACCGAAAGGGTTGTCAAGCATTGGAACAGGCTGCCCAGGGAAGTGGTGGAGTCACCATCCCTGGAGGTATTTAAAAGACGTGTAGATGTGGTGCTTGGGGACATGGTTGAGTGGTGGACTTGGCAGTGCTAGGTTAATGGCTGGACTTGATCATTTTAAGGGTCTTTACCAACCTAAATGATTCTACGATTCTATGATTCTAAGGTCATCACGACAGTCTACCGATAGTCCTCAAGAGACATAGCCCTTTCTGTTTGAACCCATGTCAACTTTGAGGCTACAACATCCTGCGGCAGGGAAATCTGCCCTTTCACAAGATGTTGTGTGAAGAACAACGTCCTTTTGTTTTTTTCTGAACCTGCCCATGGCTAGTTTCATGTAATATCCCCTTGGTTTTGCAGCAGAAGAGAAAATAAACCAGTTCTCCTTGCCACGCATGATCTTATAGACACCTGCCCTGTTCTCGCCCACATTCTGCGAGGGAGGTAGACGGGGCATATTCTTACACTGTGTTCAAGAAGTGGAGCTGTCTTCCTTTCACAGAGGAGCACAAGGATTCGAATCTTAGGAATTTAACAAAATGCCTATGAACACACTTCGGCTGACTAGCACGCCTGCTTCTCGGAGAGGTGTGTCATGTTTAAGGCCTTGCATTAGGAATGGGGTCAAAGTTCACTTCTGACTTTGTTCCCTTGAAGTAAGAGGTCGGGCAGCCAGCGCACCTAGAATCCAATGTGACCAGGTCAGAAGATCAATGCCTCCAGCTGCAAATTTCCTTGTAAGTTCACAACATGCATGCTTTGGCAGGAAAAAA
>WAAD01036919.1:0-52527 GCA_013389945.1 Fregata magnificens | reverse complement strand
CGGTGGCCCGCAGGGCTGACGGGGGCGCGTCCCCCTCAGAGGTTGTCTCGGGGCGCAGGAGGGGCGGCTGAGGGCGCCCCACCCGCGGCATAACGGGGGCACGGGCGTGCGGGTGGAGGGCGATGAGAGTGAGCGTGGGGAGGCCTCGCTGCGCCCTCGCACCCCTGAGTCCTTCGTGGCACCCCACGTACAGTCCTGCTGCTTCCCACGGAGGTCGCAAAACTCTCCCCAGTTATGCTTATTGAATATCCCGAAACGTTATGAGCTGAGGGAACGGTAGCTGAGGTACGAAGAGGTTAACATCGCGTTATTTTAATTTGATTTTGATCAAAATTCTGTGTGATGGAGCAGCAGCGTTGTAGTGGCGAGACCACAACGGAAAAACAATACCGTGCGCGTCTTTTTTTACCAGTTAAAAGGGGCAGAGACTTATTCCGGTTACTTTCCCCCAGCCCTAGCTTTCATCCGAGGGAGGTCGTTGAGGTGCTGGAACAGTTCCTGCAGGAGGGACGGATCTCAGCCCTGATGTGGGAGGTCTGTCAGCAGCAAGCACAGGCTGGCTCGCCTGAGCTGCAAGAGGCCCTGCTCAACAAGATTGTATGTTTGCCTGATCACGTGAGCAATAAACTCCAGGGGAAAAACCCGCCAGTATTCTTCCCACAGAACTACTTTCCTCTCTTGGGTGGTGCAATTATCCAGGTGCTGCAGAAGATCTCCGATTCTCTAAGAGGTAAGATTGCAGGAGGACCGTGCTATAGAGACAGCTCTTCTGAGGAAGTGTTTTGTGCATGGGCCCCCTTGGCTGGTGCTTGAAATACAGGTAATGGGTATTGCAGAGCCTCATGGTCATCCTTCAGGCTGGAGTTTGTTGTCCTTAAAAGCATAAGATACCAGGAATGAGGAAGATGGCCGAGGCGTTTTAAAATCCCACTGAAACCTGCAATCTTACAGGCTGTTAAATAGCGTCATCCATTGCCAAAGCTTAATTGTGGTTGCTTGGTCTGTGCTGAAGTAATTGTATGGAAGATTTAAACCGTACTGAATGAACCAGTGGCTTTGTTACCGTTGTGTTAAAGTGGGACTGAGCTACTTCAGTCTTCTGACTCTCACTGTGTATAAATAATACAGGGTTCTGTTTTGTGCCTCTTCAGGCCTCAGGTGGCGGAGGGAGGAAGAGATGATGCTTGAAGAGAAGAAATTAATCTGTGGTTTCAGGCTTTGGTACTTGTAGAAGTATATGCACCTCCTTCTGAAGGTTGGTTGGAGGATGCTGGTGGTGCTCTTGTTAAGCTTGTGTCTGTTTTATCCCAGGTGGCTTGGATTGCTCAATCTCTTTTGTTTCTCACGTCCTGGGGAAGGTATGCGTTCATGGGAGACAAAGTGAGTGGTTTACAATACTATTTTGGGGAGGGGGAAAGTCTGTTTTACCGTATTTAGTACGGAAGGATGACTGTGATGATGATCCACAGAGGGAGCGGGAGACTGACCAGTTAATACTTTAGGGGTTTTGTGAGTTGGACTGTACAGGCTGCTGTCTGCTTGCTGAGGCTACTCAACTACGTACCTGATAGATGTCGATGCTTTTCTGTCAGCCCACATGAATGTGATCTGTTCTCCTCTCAAAAATTGATGAGGTTATTAGACTTCTCATCCTGCCACTTGGGGCATAACTATTAAATGCTCTTCTAGTGCTTTTCCTGCAGTGGTCTGAAAGTGCCTTGTAAATACCAGCATAAATCACTGCCCATATGTAATAACCCTCTCATGTGAGTAGCCTCCAGTCTGGCTTTGCTTAGGACTTTGAAGCCCACAGGGCTGGGGAAGAAGAGGAGAGATTTTCTAGCTGTTATACTGTGATGAGGAATACTTGCAAGTTCCTTAGGCTGCTTAGGTTAGTTCTTACTGCAGGAACAATTTAGAACTGCAAACTGTACGTTGTACTTCTTCATCTTGTGAGGATCTTGAAATTTGCAGACTGACCTTGAGTACCATTGCACCAGTTCTGTCCATCTGGTGTATTTACCTGTTTTCTCTTCTGCTTCAGAGGAAATTCTGAGCGTTTTGGTACCCCGCCTGACAGATCTCACCAAGTCAGACTGCATCTGGCAAAGAATATGCTGGCGATTGGTTGAATGTGTGCCAGACCGCTGGATGGAAGCAGTGGTCCTTGGTTTTGTGCAGAGAGTGTCCGGGTAAGAACTCTGCTTTCCTCCCTGATCCAGAGCAAAGGCTGGATTTTTTTTTCACAAATACTTGCAGTATTTCTGAAATTTCTGAAAGAGGCTGACGTGTGTGTGTGTCTGTTGTGTAGGCAGTTTCTTACAGTGCCATTTCCTGAGAGTCTAG
The DNA here is from genome assembly GCA_013389945.1 of Fregata magnificens. Classification (NCBI taxonomy): domain Eukaryota; kingdom Metazoa; phylum Chordata; class Aves; order Suliformes; family Fregatidae; genus Fregata; species Fregata magnificens. The sequence goes on along the minus strand of WAAD01036919.1, from coordinate 50,181 downwards.
AGGTAAAGTAGTTGATTGTTCCCTCTCAGGTAGAACCTGCACCATTCCTTAAAGATCTGTGGTGTGACATGCAGTGAAAAAACAAGTGAAAACATTCTTTGCAATTACTGACTCACTCTTACAGTTTAGAGGTGTTTTAGAGACTTTTTTGCAAATAGCTGCTTACAGAATTTCTTGTGATTATTAGCAGCATGACAGTAATTACATGGATTCCTAATGTTTTGCTATTGACCTGTCTTGCTAGGGCAGATGTCTTGTCTAGGTTGCTGGGGAACCTGGTAGTGAAAAACAAGAAAGCTCAGTTTGTGGTGACACAGAAGGTGCTGCTCTTGCAGTATTGCCACACGGTAAGGACTCTGCGTTGAACAGCGGTGTAGTAACGCCTGTTTTTCCCAAGTGCCAGTGTGTTTTTAAGCTGAGCTCCAGGTCTTCTGGAGTAAGATTTAACTCTTCATTCTGAAGTCAGCCCTCAGTCTCTCCACATGTACCTGAGCTGTGCAGCTGTTTACTTACATCCCCTCAGCTGAACATAATGAAGAGGGAGTGGTAAACGGTTGCTTTGAAATCATGGGATTCATGTGCTCTCTCAGGGTTGATGGCGATCAGCAGAATTACTGTACTCTTTTTCTGGAACCAGATGGTTATTTGCACATAATTTCAGTGTTCTGGGAAGCTGGAGACATCTAGTTAATTTAGAATCTGAAAGACGAGACTGAAGAAGCTATGACCCACCCTCAGGGATAAGAATTAGATTGAAGAGATGAGACAAGGACTGGTTGTTTTTTTTTCCTGTGCGCCTAAGTTTGTCACAAGGTGTTAGGAAGTGTTCTGTGGCTTGTGATGTTGTTGTGAGAGATGTTCTCTAGGCTTTCTGTGTTCCATGGTTGCCTGGGGCTGTGCTGGTATGGTTTTGATGATAAAAATACTGTACTGTATTCCTGTCCTGTTTTTCCATGTATTTCATCAGCAACTGCGTGTGTGTGTTTGGTTTTTTTTTTCAAATTTGCTTACTTCTCTGTCTCTGAATGTTGTCAACCAGTCCCTCAGAATGAAAAGTTTAACATGGTAAAAATACACACTTGTCATTGCTGGATGATAGCTTTATGCCCAGTTAAATCAAGACTCATGGTTTTCATTGCAGACTGCAGTGCTGCAGAACCTCCTTGGCTACCTGTCCTTGGATGGCCTTCGGCGTGCCTTATTGATCAAAGTAAGGTTAAGTAACATTTTTGGTGAGGTATCTGATGGAAAAAATTCTGCTGTGTGACTGTGCGTGTCTGTGTGGTGCACGATTTTGGTACTTCTCTAAGACACTTTTGTTACTGTTCACAAGAGTGACGGAAGCCCTACCATATCACAAGTAAATTCTGATATACAAATTGAAAACTTTCCGCACTGCTGGCTTTAGTGTTTCATATTTAATTGGTAAATTGTCTTCCAAATAGCAGAACTAATGAGGCTTGGATTCCAACAGAGGTCCCATGTCCTCCATCCTCCTCAGCTTCCTCTGTCATCCCCTATTTGTGTGGCTGGGCAGATGGCAGCAAGTGATGAAGTTGGTTGAGAGCTGTCTGTGTGCCAAATGGTTGATGCTGCAGAATCTCTCTCATCCACCTTTTCCTCAGTGGGGATGCAGATATTTTCCCTCTCCAAGTCAGCAGCGTGATGGAACTTCTAGGAAATTTGTATCTCTGGAAATCTCTGCCATGTTGTCAATTTTTTTTTTTTGCATTGGTTACATGTTTTATTATTCTAATTATCTGTAAGTACTGGCAGCTATATAAGATTGGACTAAACCCATATAAAACCATATAACATCATACTATTTTTTGACAGTAATACGTATTGCTCTGCATATAATATTTATCACTTTTAAATAAAAAAAAAATATTTAACAATATATTAAACGAAGATGGTGTGGAGTTCTCTGTTGGTCAAACACAGTACGTTTAGGGCCCTGAAATACAAAGTTAGCTCCCTTCGTAGGGAGTGTAAAATTCACATGTGCTTCAAAAAGAAGATTACTTATGTGTAGAAAAGATCCATTTCAAGCCAACTTGGGTTCTCTGTTTCAGGTGCTGCAAGAACTTTTGGAGACCTGGGGCAGCAGCAGTGCTGTGAAACACTCCCCGCCTGAGCAGCAGCAGTATATTAGCAAGGCCATCCTTATCTGCCTTTCCCACCTGAAGGAGCCTGAAATTGAGAGCTGCAGACAAGGTGAGGCAGTGGGAGAAGCAGGAGTTAGATTTGTTTAACAGAAGGTCTGACTGTGAGTAGAAAAACATCTTGTTTTGATCTATGGATAAACAAAATTGTCCCATCTTCATCTTGGTAAACGGGGTAGCCTCCTGGAATCCTTTTTCTTCAGCATTGATATGATATAATTCCAAGTGCGTAGATTTAAATTATAAAATTGGAGAACTATATCTTTGAACTAACATTCTTACCTGAACAGTGGCTTAGGAACCCTTAAGTTTTGTTAAAGGAAAATCAGGATTGACTCTGGGACTGGTTAGAGGAATGGTGTGAGTTGCAACATAGGCTTACTGTTGGAGCATGAGTAAGGCTTCAAAGGGGACAGGGGAAAGTACACCAAGGATAAAAAGCTGTTTGGTTGGACTATGACTATCCATGTGTGTTCCTCTGTGTCATTCTGCTCCCCTCAGGGTGAGGTGAGTAGGGATAGTGGGTTACCAGCAAGGACCTCCTGTTCTGTATTTGTACAGCACGTAGCACATTGGGGTCCTGCTCTAAAATTTCTGTTGCAATAAAAAAAATGTCAGTCCAATGTCTAGAGTTACTTCTCTGTGTGTGTGGCTTTTGGGGGGGGCGAGAAGGTTGACTTACAAGACCTGTTCATCTGTTTAATTCTAGAATTAATTCTTCAGGTGAATAAGTGACCTGTTATTTACTAACAGTACTGTAGTTTTATAGTCTGTTTTTTATCTGACAGCTGTTGCAAAAATAAGCTTTTCTGAGTTGAAAGAGGTCAGTCCAACAGCAGTAAGCCTGCCTGGTAAAGCTGGTGGTGTGGTTTAACCCCAGTCCACAACTAAGCACCACACAGCCACTCGCTCACCCTCTCCCGGTGGGATGGGGGAGAGAATTAGCAGGGGGGAAAAAACAAAAAAAAAACCAAAAAAAACCCCAAAAACCCCCAAAACAAACAAGGAAAAAAAACCCCAAAAAACCCCAAACACCAAACCCCATGGGTTTTAATCATGGTTTTCTCTCAACACCATGGGTTGAGATAAAGTTTAATAGGACAGCAAAGGAAGAGAAAATGATAATAATAAAAAAATACACAAAACAAGTGATGCACAATGCAATTGCTCACCACCCACTGACCAATCCCCAGCCTGTCCCTGAGCAGCGATCGCTGCCCCTCCACTGACTCCACCCAGTTTATATACTGAGCATGACATCATACGGTATGGAATATCCCTTTGGCCAGTTGGGGTCAACAGCTGGGACAGCTGTGTTCCCTCCCAACTTCTTGCGCACCTGGCAGAGCATGGGAAGCTGAAAAGTCCTTGACTTAGCGTAAGCAGTACTTAGCAACAACTAAAACATCTCCGCATTATCAACACTGTTTTCAGCACAAATCCAAAACACAGCCCCCTACTAGCTACTATGAAGAAAATTAACTCTATCCCAGCCAAAACCAGGAGAGCTGGCAACCATCATTCTCTGGGCTGAGAAATACTGGTGTTATCTGCTTCAGCTTGTCTAGGTGGTGAGGGAAATTTCTCCCTCCATGATTGTTGTACTGGTCAGAATTTGTAGCGTCCTCAAAACATGGCGTTTCACTTAAGTGGCTTTGAAGCACTCTAAAAACAAGCTAAAGATTGACTTGACTTACCATCCTTTTTTGTTTCAGTGAAAACCAAAATACTCCAAATTTAAAATATATTGTGATGTTTTGTCGACTTTGTACCCCGTGTAAAAGTGTGGGTTTATTATGTTGGTGCTGAAGGGCAATATTGCCATTGCAGAAAGAGAAGTCACAATTGCACAGGCCCTTCCTGTCTTTCTACCCATTATTGGGTGGTGAGTGGCTAAAGATGCCCTCTCAGGGAACCAGCATAAAGATGGATGTTTGTTTCTGTCATTGTTTCATGCACTGGGGTTTTGTTTGTTGTTTTGTTTTTTTTTTTTTTTTTCCCCAGAGCTTCTCACAAGCATGATGGAGGGTGTGAAATGCCACTTGGACAGCAATCTGCCACAAATACGGCGTCTGGGAATGATTGTGGCAGAGAGCATTAGTTCAAAAATAAACACTAATGGGCCTGTCCTGAAGTTTCAGGTGAAGGTTATAACGAAATTTATGTCTGGTGTGCAGGGCTTAGAGGAAATGAAAGCTTTAAACCAGATGATCCAGGGCATTATAGCAAGTTCTAATACTTATCTGGAAATAAGGAGAGGCAGCAACACTTTCAAAAACAGAGGATATCTGTTTACAAAAAACAATTGTATAGAAAATAGCCAGGTGGAGTGACCTTAAGAGTGTAATCTGATGACAGAGTTCAAGGTAAACTGATGATAATAAAGGACTACTAGAGGATTGTCGTATTGCATGAGGGAATCGGAATCTGACCCATGGAAGTTGGGAGGGAGCTTCAAACCTGAACCAGTGGTGAACGTTCAGTCCCTGACGTGGTGGGAAGACCTGCTCTGAGTTGAGATTTTCAAGATTGACATGAGGATATATGCTCTGCCATTTCCAGTAGATTTTGTAAGAATTATGTAATTAAATTACATTAATTCTTTAAAAACCTGCGTCATCCCACATGTCACATTGCCATTTATTTAGTGTTTTGAAGATTGTAAATAACATTCAGGCAAGGTCTGATCAGGTACCACTGTTAAATATAGGGACAAAGATTACGTATGGTCCATCTGCTCATGATTCAGTCTTCATTTGCACACTGCAGAAGGGTCAAATGTTGAATGCTGGGCATATTTGCAATCAAATAGAGTGCAGTAACAGTTATTTTGAATGTCTAGTACGAAGAAGATGATGAAGCAAGAGAATTGAAGTCCCTTCTGGTGCAGACTCCACCGTTCTGTGTTGTCCCCAGCCTTCCAGATGATGAGTAAGATTTTGCTGCTGTTCATCTCCATGCCATCTTTTTGCCCTTCTCCAGACCTTTTTTTGAGTTACACACTAGAACTGTATACAGCATTCAAGATGTCTTATATATTCTTAAGCATTATAATGCACCTTATTCTTACAATGCAGTGTAGTTATGTTAAATTCATAATTCAAATGGTAGTGTGTATTAAAATTGCTTGTTTGATAGCTGCACGTGGTGAAACCATGCTGCAGTTTCTAGGGGTCTTATGTGCCCCTGGGTAGAATCAAATGGGCCTTTCTGTTCGCATCTGGGAAATCTGGCATTTGGGCCATATGCCCCTAGCCCATTCATCTGTGACAAAAATCTAGTATATCTGTCAGTTTAAAGACTGGTTCTTTGGTGCTCTTAACTTCATAGCATCTGCTGAGGCTCTTTGAAGCACTTAGTTTTATCAGCAGATGAACAAAGCACTTCATGTTATTAGCAAATGAAGATGTCCAGCACTCCAGTGAAATACAGAAGACTTATTCCTCCCATTTTAGGGGCATAATCAGCATAGACAACTGTTTGAGGCAGGATTTGAGAAGCAGAGGGATGAAAGGACAATGCCAGAGCCCACAGAAGTAGGTACAGAGACATAAAAAATATTCTCCATTATTGTATTCATCCCTAGCAATGGTTAAAGATGTTTCTTCCCCATTTGTTCAGTTTCATTCACAGCTTTAAATATGGTGCAGGCCGGTGTGATCCACTTATCACAGATGAGTCTTTCCTTAGCAGTCCGAGGTATAAGTTAGTGCAGGGGGAACACAGCAAATTAGCTAACTTAATTTTTGTTATCCATTGCTCTTCTGTTAAGAGATTCTACTTCTCTTCTCCCCTTACCCCATTCTTCTTCCCAGGACTTTGTTCCTTGTGTCAGCCAAGTTAGCTGGGAGACTGCAGCAGAAATAATTCCCTGCCATTCTGTTTAGGGTTGATGGTGTGAGTAGTTTCTTGCTTGTGAATAAGGACTGTTACTTTATTGGTTTTAATACTTTTTGTTCCTCACAGCAGGAATGAGAAAGCAGATGCTGCACTGCAGTTGGTATCAGAAAGTAACAAGAAATCACATACAGCAGCCCCTGTGATGCCAGATGAGGAGTCGGATGCTGAGCTTGACAGGTATGGGGCAAGAAACTGGTAGGAAATGGAAAATAAATGGCAGGTTCTTAAGAGCAGATGTGGGGAGAAGGGAGCTATCAGTGGCTGCATTTCTTGGCAAATCTTGTGCTTTCTGACCTTGTTCAGCTGAGTGGTATGCAGCAGAGGAGGACTTTGTGTAAGAAATTGCACGCAAGTGTGTTAGTCAATAGTTGAAGCAAAGCCACATCATGTACAACCATTGTATTTATTCCATTTGACTTACATACGTTTTCTGGAATTATGGATATATCTACCCATTTTAATAGTGGACCTGCCTTATTCTGTCACTTTAGCAATATATAAAGAAATCTTAAGAATCAGCTTCTGGTCTCTGGGTCACCTGACTCCTTCCTGCACTTGACCAGGAGATCCAGTTCCAGATCTGGTCACAGAACTGCTCTTTCACTGAGCTTCAGAGTAATTCATAGAACTTCCTAAGGAACCCTTTCAGGCTAGGCTTCAGCAGTGCTGCTGGATGATGCAAAAGTGACCGTGTTATGACAGTGTACGTGCTGGTTCTTTCCCTTTAGTGTGGATAGCTGGGGAAAGGAAGAACGTCCATACCTCATAGACTAACTCCTGCCTTTATTTCTTTTACAGCGATGATGACCTCATCCCTTATGACATGTCAGAGGATAAAGAACTAAAGACTAAGGCTCCTGTGTATATCCGAGACTGTATTGAAGGTACGAGATTTTAGGCTGAGTCTTTATCTGTTTCTTACTGGGTTTGGGAGAGTGATGTGTAGGTTTATTTTTTTCTGAGCTAATTTGAAGAAGCTGTAGGATTTCAGTAATCTGGGCTCAAGTGTTGAACTGTAATTCCGGAGTAATTTAAATTTAGTTCCTAATGCTGGTCATGTGCTGGGTCAGTGATATCTGCCTATAACAAGACAAACTATTGGCAGAAGAAAGTTGGGGATATACACCCAAGCACAACCGTTCTGTTAATAGCTTTTGTTTGTCCTCTGATTACCTTCAGTCCTGACAGGATCTGAAGATGTGGACAAATGGGAAGCTACTGTCAAGGCTCTTGAGAGTTTGGTTCGAAAGAATCCAGCAGCAACAAGAGAGGTGAAGTAGTATGAGCTAAGTTACCAGTGGGCTGTAATACAGGATTATCCCTTTGGCCTTGTGAGGAGACTAAATATGCCAACAGAGCAGCAGGCCAGGCTAATGTGTACCTGGATTTAAAGCTTTCACCTTGGGAAGGGAAATAAAAGGAAATAGTTGCTTTGGAGGTGAGGCTACAGAGCACAAAGGAACAAAGAAGCAAGCAAAGATGCTGGCAATAGCATGGCATTTAGCAGCTCTAGCGCTGAAAATGAAATGCATTGCAAGTAGAGCTTGCCAGTAATGTGAGGAAGCAGAGGAGGCTCCGTACTTTGTGCTGGGTGGAAAAAACATTAGGAGTGCAGTTTACAGAGCATCCACGAATTCCAGAGACCAATTGATTTTAATTTTGGATTTAATTGATTTTGAATTGAAATTGAATTGAATTGTTGTTCCCCAACAAAAAGGGGTATAAAATTAAATGGACTTTCCCTATTTGCTTGTACGAGCGTAATGTCTTCTGGGGGGAGTAGTTGGATTGTACTGCTCAAGATGAAGAGCTCAGGTCAGAGGAACTTGGGACAAGGTCACCGGTGTGATGAGTGCTCACCACCACTTGTTAGTGAACACTTGAAGGTGGCAGAGATACAGGCCTCTGCCAGCTGAGATAGGGAAGGGGTGTAGTCTGGTAAACAATGTGCAATCTGCTGCTGCTCATCAGATGTTACTGAGCTGGGTGGGCTTTGGGTGTGGTACCGTACCCTTTAACCCATCAGTTATAGTGACAAGTCCTCCTATATCATGATGCCACTTGTCCAAAAAGCCAAAGTGAATGTGGACACAGAAATTGGCATAGGGGTTTGTCCAGTGTTTTGAGAAATCTGTCTTGATGACATTTAGCTGAATGTGTTTTCTCTTTCTCCTAAGTAATGGACATCTTGCCTATATTCCATACCCTCATTGCCTTTGCTTAAACATTAGAAATGGTGTGTAAATCCTGTGAGGAAAAAACCACCTGCAGGGATTTGATTCCTTTTTTCATATTTTGAGCAGGTTAGCGTGGAGCTGGCAAAAATATTATTGCATCTGGAGGAGAAGACCTGTATTGAAGGCTTTGTGGAGCTCCGTCAGAGAGCTCAAGTAGCTGTTTTAACCACAGATCCAATACCTGTGAGTCCCTCTTACTGCTTTCATTTTCCCAGTTGAGGCAGAGGCAAAAATTTAAGCAGCTGAAGTCTCTTGCTAGCTTGATAGAAGCAGCTGTCAGGGTGTGATAGAATAGCTAGTTCATGTCTGACAGCATTTATGCAGAGATGGGCTATGTACTGAAGAATCTGCAATGGATGACTGAAACAACAGGAACGAGAAAACTCTTTGTCAGAGCTTAATGGACTGGAGGAACTGTTCGGAGGCTGTTAGTATGACTATACCTGAGAAGACAAATTAGATAAGGACTTGTTGCACTGAAGGGGAAATTGAGGGAAGCTGAGGCACAAAGGGTTTCTCTAGAAGAAGACTTGACTGGTGATTGTAATCATAGAATCATAGAATGGTTTTGGTTGGAAGGGAACTTTAAAGATCATCTACTTCCAACCCTCCCTGCCGTGGGCAGGGACGTCTTTCACTAGGTGAGGTTGCTCAAGGCCCCATTCAACCTGACCTTGAACACTTCCTATGATGGGGCATCCACAACTTCTCTGGGCAACCTGTTCCAGTGTCTCACCACCCTCATAGTAAAGAAATTCTTCCTTATATCTAATCTAGATGCACCCTCTGTCAGTTTAAAACCTTTATCCCTCGTCCTGTCAGTACAGGCCCTGGTAAAAAGTCTCTCTCCATCTTTCTTATAAGCCCCCTTTAAGTATTGAAAGGTCACAGTAAGGTCTCCTTCGAAGTGCCAGAGCTGCCGTGGCAGTTGTTTGGGTACCTCTGCATAGGAGGGAGAGAAGAATGGCGAAGTCCCGTTTGTCATTTACTTCCTTTGGGAGAATCTAGAAGTGGAAGTGTCTGAATTTCCCCTGTTTGCACATCATGTCTCTTCCCTTGGAGGCTTGTTGTTAACTAACAGGAAGCAGGAATTCTGCTGAAATTGAGTGCTTTTAGGATTAGTGGGAAGGCTGTTTCCAGCATGGGTTTGTGTTCATTGTGCCTTGATTTTTTTGTACAGGTCGCAAAGTACTTGACCTCCCAGTTCTACTCTCTGAACTACAGTCTTCGTCAGCGCATGGACGTTCTTGATGTAAGTGTTCTTCTCTTCGCTTCCCACTTTCCTTGTGTCTTTGTCGCACCAGTGCTGTTTCCCTGAGGTGTAATGGGGTTACCTTTTATTCCTTGAGGGAGGAGGCAGAGGCGTGGGAATCTCTTACGTTAGTATTTGTGCCCGGCATTCCCCTCTTGTTCGTAACCCTGCTACACTCCGATTATACAGCGATCCTTCCCCACAGAATGCAAAACATATGATGGTCATTTGCCTAGGAGAAGCCACTGTTTCCTAACACATCATCAGTCTGTTGTATCTTCACTTTCTGAAAGACAGCAATCTGCCTGTGACTCCTTCTACATCATTTCACTTACTGTGTCTGAAGGAGCAGCCACCGTTCTGTTTCAGGGCTAAGTGACCAAGTGCTTGGTCAGTACCTCAGAGCCAGATGGTTGTTTGGGAGTCAGTTACCTTGCTGTTCTTCATTCTAAACCTGTTGTGCATTCCTGCCTTGCTGTCCCTATCAGTTTGGGTGCAGGTGGCTCTGTTGTTGTTGTTCTCTAGTACAGGGATTACCCCTTTTTAACAGAACCTCCCTCTTTTTCATCTAGGTATTGGTTTTGGCAGCTCAGGAACTGTCCTATCCCAAATCCCATGGGAAGACCAAGCATTCTGGTGCCCAAAAGCCTTGTATCCAGCTCCTTCCTGGAAGTGACAGCTCTAAGGACTGGAGAAGAATTGTTGATGAGAGGATCAAAAGCAAGACTCGGAGATTTGCTACGGTGGGGCCAGGGCAGACACAAACTAATGTCAAATCCAGCAAAAATAGGGACACTAGGAGTTGCTGTAGTTCTATCCAGAAAGAGCAAAATACCTGTGAAATTGGGCCCAATCCAAAGGAAAGACTGTGTAACTTCAAATATAAACTTATCTTGGTATCTGGCTGAATCTTTTGGTGCAGAGTACCAACTCCTGTAGTCCTCTCCTGGCAGGGAGAGGAGAATAAACCTTGAGCTCTTGCCTTGCATTGAGGGATAGCTGTTGCTGTTCTATGCTTGTTCTGAGCTCGTCTGGCCGCTGCAGGGAGCTGTGACTGCACCTCATGGATCCTAGAGCCTCCTCCATCAGACTAGCTGCCTCTGGACTGGACTGTCTCAGCCTTCCTATTTTTCAGGGAGAAAAATTGATGCCAGTTTTCTAGTTCCCAGAACTCCCCTGTGGTTCATCCTGGAGAACTTGCTTTCCAAAACTCCTTTATCCCTTGCATGTTCTTGTTTCTTATATCTAACCCAGCAGTACTAAGCTATATTGTACTGAAATATTTAGATGTGTGAGAGGATATAAAATGGGAAATGAGCCATCCAGTCTGAAAACTAGTAGCCATAGGCTGACAATGGGATGGCTGCAAGGAACCTGTAGTCTTGACAGTGTTCAGTGAAGTGAAAAAGTCAGATGCTGCATCTTGTGTCTAGACTTCATTTTTCTCTTGGACAGGGTCAGTCTCAAGTGGAACTGGCTTCCAGCCCAAATGAGTTCAGTTCTGTTGCTGGGTACTTCTTTTTTCCATTGATTCAGCACTTTGACAGGTGAGCGTGAACACCTTGGGATGTGGGCCTGGCAGCTGCCAGAGTGAACCTTTCTGCTTGGCCTGCTTGCCTCAGAGCAGCAGGCTCAGAAGCTGTGTGGGAGTCCAGTGACACCACACTGATGCCTGACTCATGCATAAAGTTTAGAGAGGAGGGGTTTGTGGTCTCTTGGACTTAGCCTATGAAGTCTTGTTGGGCAGGAGTATGCAAGACCCTGCAGAAGTGAAGATCCATTATGAAGAATAACCTGTGAGCAGGTACACAGGCTGATTTTGGCAGTACCAAACCAGTTGTCTTGGCTGACCCTCCACCTTGGGAGGTTCACATAAAACCGCAGAACCTGGACTGCAGTCTTTAACTAAAGTTAACTCTGTCTCAGGTTTGGGCCTGCCACGTGGACTGGTCCTTGTGACCACATTATAGGACACAGTTTATTGTTCATCACTTAAGTCTTTGTTTACCCAAGGAAGGCTGAGTAGTTGATTCCATGAGAATCAAGATGCTTGTAATACCAGTCTTAAGGGTTTGTTTCTAGTATGGCAGTGGTGCTAGCTTTTGCATGCAGTTCTTTCTAAGTAAAGCCTGTTGGTAGAATAAGTGATACCTGCTCTAAGAGTAGAGGATATTACTGGTCTGGGAGCAAAGATGAGAGCAAACAGCTGTGGCCTGTGTTTAAACTGGGAATGACTGGATAATGGCTGTTGGCGTAGGATTCAGGCTTGTGTGGGACAGTTCACCCTGCATAACCACCCTGACTGTTCCAAAGATGCACTGATTGGCCTTCTTGCTGCTACAGGACTGTGTATCTTGCACTTGCAGGCCTTTGACAACGTTTGATCTGCTGGGGGAAGATCACTTTGTCCTTGGAAGACTGGTCCACACTTTAGCAGTCCTGATGTACTTGGCTGTCAACACTGTGGTAAGAAAGGCTGCATGAGCTTGCAGATAGCAGGAGAGACTTCCAGCCTGGGGACTCGGAGGTGCCTTCTGAAATAGTAGCGTGCTCTGGGGCCTGCTACACTTAGACTGGCAGCAAGTTTTATTTGCATGTGCTGAGAGGTTGCGAAAAGGGCTAGGAAAAAATGGTCAGAAAAGAGACATGGGATTCAGGACACCTCTGCACTATCTTTTGCTTCTTCTGGTAGAAAAACTATCAACTTCTGTGGGAGGTTGGGCACATCATTTCACTTTACTGCCTAAGTTTCCCCATCTGTAAAGTTAAGTTAATTGTAACCCTGATCTTCACAACAGTGTATCTCAAGGTCCAGTTCTGTAGGGTGGTGTGAATGTAAAGGTATTCAGCGTTTCTGTCATAATTCTGTTTTGCAGGCAGTTACTGCAATGGGAAAGGCGCTGCTGGAGTTTGTTTGGGCTCTGCGTTTCCACACTGACTCGTGAGTTGTAGCTGAAATGCTATGAACATCCAATTTCTGTTTTGATCTCAGGCTTGTCCAGGACTGTGAATTATGCTAGACTCCCTGCACCACAGTGTGGCAGGGGCTCTGTATGTGGGCACTCTGCAAGGTGGTGCATGATTACACTCCTAATCAATAGGAATATGGCAAAAGTCATCATAATCACAAACATTTGAAACTGGAGAACCCATGAGGTTAGGAAATCAAGGTAGAGCATGAAGCTGCAGGCTCTAACCAGTTCAGTCTTTCTCCAACAGGTATGTGCGCCAGGGTCTTCTGTCCTGTATCTCCTCCGTGCTCCTCAGTGTCCCTACGGAGCGTCTTCTGGAAGACATGACAGAAGAGCTTTTGGAGGCTCAGTCCTGGCTGGGAGGTAAGATGTGGTGGTGCATGCCAGCATTTTTCTGGTTAGCGGTGCAGTCTTTGTGCAGCATCTCTTTAATTGTGATGGTAGCAGTAATGTCCCAGTGTTGTGCACGAAAGACTTGCATGGGAAGCATATTTATCACTTGCTTGTAAGTTTAGGGCAAATACCAGACCACACTGTGTGCTGTACGGACGGATTACCGAGGTGTCTAAAGCATAAGCTGAGAGCTGCGTATGGCATTTCAAAGGGTGACTATCCTCACCTTCCAGGCCAACCAAAAAATCCAAAATCTAGTATGTGTCCCCTTTCTCTGTCTAAGCATCCGACCACCCACCTCATGAAGCTGCAGAAAGTGTTGTCATATTGCATATTACATCCAGGCAGTGACTTTGACCAGCAGTAACATATGAGGCTTGTATCGCCCATTTACACCATGTGCACAGAAGATGAGGTTTATTAGTGCTAAAAACTAACAGGAGGAAGAAGAGCATGGCCCCATCTCCTAATTTCCTATTGCTGATGGAAAGAAGAACTTATGAAAGACAGCAAATGACCTTGCGTGCCGCACCCAACGCACCTTACCTCAACACAAGCTATGTTTGTGGGTTCTGGTAGGCTGGAACTGCACACATTGGTGGTCAGGTATCGCAGTGTGCTGGAAGTACAAGAGGAAGTAACGCTGTGTGCTTTGTAGCTCTGAAGCCTCCACTGTATTCTGAGTGGACCTCATGTGACTCCCTGGGTTGGTTTCCTTCACCATTCTCACTCTTGGTGAGTTGGCTTCCCACAGGGAGCAGGCAGGAAGCAACTCTGCCACAGCCGGCCTCTGATCCTTGCAGGTTGTGGAGCTCTGGGCCCTTCAAAAGGAAGAGAGCTGCCTTGTGGGGCCGAAAACTTTACTTTTCCCATGACATGGTGTGCTCTGAGGAATCTGCTTGTCTCTGCAGTTAACACTGCTATTACCAAGTAAAGCCTTTCCAGGAATGTTATAAATGTATTTTCAGCATGAGGGTCTGTGTAATCTGGTTTTGTTGAGTTATTTTTGGAAGGAGGAGGACGACAGAGCTAGTAGCATCTTTCTATGCCTGTAGGTAGTGTAATAGCCATCTCTGTACATGTAGTGCTTTTGCATGGTAGGTCCTGGTGGGAACGAGAGCAGGATAAGATCACAGTTGTGTGTGTAGTAGAGAAGGGGAAATTGTTGCAGGAGCCATTTAGAAACCTTAAAGAATACAACTCAGCTCCACGTCTGGTCAGATACAATTTAAGTACCATTTAAAAGAGCTGCTAGAGCTGCTTCCTGAACCACAACAGCTTCTTGGGCTGTGCCTTTGCTATTTGTTGTAAGATTGTTGGTAAAACAGCTATCACAGGGAGGCACTGGACTCCTCCTTGCTGCTCCAACAGGTGAAGTTAGTCACTAGAGACCTACTTTTGTGACTGAATCATGGCTTTGAGCTAGCGGACTTGCTTCATGACTTTTCCAGACAAGATTGGCAAGAGGTGTCATGTATTAGATCTGCCCCTGAAGCTGGGAAAAATGACAAGCTGTCAAGCATGCAAGCCTTCTGCTGCCATGCCTAATGGCCAGGAGAAGTTGCCACTTTGGGTTTCAGCTTAAAGCATCTACATTTCTCCTGCTATGGCTAAAGCACAATGAGGAACAGTGGGCTAGAAAATGTTATCCATGAAGCATTTAGTAACAATCTACAAATCTGCTCCAGTTTGTTGTTATATCACAGCCTGTGCAGATTGCTGTAGTTCATTGTGTGAATACGACTGACTGTTCCTGCCCTTCAGCCTTTGGGCTGTAACTAGAACTGTTCCCCGTTAGAAAGTGTTCGCGGTGTGGTGTAAGAAGCTACTTCAGTCACTGTCACAACACTGTCTACTGAGTGGATGCTTCGGGACATCTCAGCTGGGGAGAGAGGCTGGGATCTACCTTGTACTTGTCTGTCATTGCCCTTAATGCCATGCTGGACCTACTGTTGAGTAGCCTAATCTTTCCCGGGGGAGGGAGGGAATACCTAAACACTTCTAGGAAACAGTTCCTTTGATTCCTCAGCAGCTGCCTTTGAGGGAATTCCCCACCCCTTGCAAGCGCTGTAGAGCTATGTCATAGGTGAGTTTGTTTTATGTAAAGACCTGAATGATACTCTGGTGCCCTGTGCCTCCCTTTCAGCAGCAGCAGTTCAAGGTCCATGCTCGTGGCTGTTAGAAACCGTGCCAACATCAGTCTCTTAGCTTTTGAGCTTGTACTAATCTGTCTTGTAAGAGACAAGAAAAACCCTTTTTGCCTTCTGTAGGGGGAGTATGGAAACGCCACCGTGAAGCTCTCCCTGAGGTTATAAATAGCCCTACTCCATCTGAATGAGTCATGGGTTTGGGCTGACAGTACTGGGCTCTGAGCACACTGCTTGTGCGTACAGGATATCCTTACACAGACTCTCTGCTCTTCCAGGCTCCCCCTGCTCAGACATCCTGCGTGCATCCTGGTTTTTACTTTGCAGGCCCATTAAGGGCCCCTGAAATAACAGCTGCTGCGAGCAGCTTCATGCCCTCCCTTACATGCTGCATGAAGTGTGAAGGAACTACTAGTTTATCAGAAGACTAATCTCAGAACAGAGAATGTGTTGAAACTTGGGGCCTGCCTCTTTCTTTCCCCCACTTGAAGGGCAGCGTGACCACAGATTTCAGGAGGGAGCACTGAGCATTTGTTTAGATGATTACAGGAATTGGCAGAATGGAGACTTTAGGCTTTTGAGTAAGTGGATTTGTAATTGCAGACTGCATTCATGCTAGCAGATCAGCTGTGGAAAGGTTACGTATAGCTCGAGGGCACAAGTATAAATGCTGGCGTGGAGCTTATCCCATGGAATGCAAGGTCAGACAGTTTCTGTAGTGCTTCAACTCAACTGACTGCTTGTTTCTGCTACAAGAATGAACTGAGCATCATCACATGTGACAGTGAGAGCTCGGCTAAACGCGTACTGCTTAAGATGATCAAGTTCGCGCATCTTTGCCTTCTGGTCTGACGTAATTCCTGCAAGTGCTGATGTCCAGCCCAGGCTTAGTTGCATTTGCTGTTGTGTTCATTGCCGGTCAGTGAAACAGTAGAGAAGTGTTAGGTGAAGGGCAGTTTTTCCCATTTTCCAACTAACAGTGGCTGCTTCTTTTACAGATGTGGTGGAGAAAGATCCAGATGGGGACTGCAGGAGGCTGGCCTTGCAGAACTTGCTGCTAATGGAGAACCTGAAAAAGAAACTCAAAACTGTCCCTTCCTAGCTGAAGGGTAAAAGAAATGACCTTTACCTCATACTCTTGCCAGCTGGATGTGTGTAGGCACTGCTGGGGCTGCTTCAGCAGTCACCTGGCTGGAGAAGAGGAAGACGGGGGGAAGGGTGCAGAGCTCTAAGCCAGCGAACCTGACTTGACATCTGGACTTTGTAGTGGAGGCCAATTTAGTGAGCTATTGCTATCCGGTACGGAGTGTACAGATGCAGGAAGGTAGGCTAGCACTGCCATCCTCCCCGCACCACCCCAGCCCCCACCCCCAGCTATTTATAACCTTGGCAGGTTTGAGTGCTCTGCTAAAAATACAGGGGCGATCTCATAGCAGACTTCTTGTCAGAAAAACAGGAGGGCTGGAGAGGGCCACTTACCTCCCAGGGATAAGTCTATGCCATGCCCATAACAAAGGCTCCCATGTCTTCTAGCAGTCGGCGTTCGGTGGAATAGTTATTGGTCTGCTGTTCAGAGGGGTGGGGTGGTGCAGGGAATGACACCACCGGTGAGATGTAAGAACTGAATAGCTACACTGAAGTTCTGAAAATGTGCCAGACCTTACAGGCTTGAGCTACAGCTAGGAAGGAGTTAGGAAGGAATTAGTTCTGTATAATCTCAGTATAGAAATAAGTTTCTATTAAAGGATAACTAAGGATTTTGGTCTTAAAATCCCCCCCCCCCCCTTCTTCCCTGAAAGCGTACAATTTAAAAACTTCATATTCACCCCAAGTTTTGAAGCAAGTCACCAAAAAGGGATTTTTTTTCTTTTGAAAAATCACTCTAAGCAGAAGGGCTGGTTGGTATGAAACGTATGAGAGTGACTTTATAAATACACCTTCGCGGGACAGGGTAACAGGCTGAAAGGTGAGCGAAACCTTGGTTGCTTATGTTGGGCGTCACTTCTCCTGGTCCTACTTGTGCCAGGGAAGAAATTTGCATCCTAAAATCTGACTAGTACAGAGTAGCTCGCCATAACTGCGGTGTTTGGAAAAGAAGCTTCCCAGTGAGTAAGAAGCTTCACTGGCTCAGTGACCCAGCTTGAGCAGGGAGGATTGGCCCAGACGGCCCCCAGAGGTCCCTTCCAACCCCAACCATTCTGTGATTCTGAGGTTTAGTCCAGATTTTTGGAAATGGTAGCTCTAGCCTGCGTGACCCCGTGACGTATATAACTACAAAAGCTTTGGGTTGGGGGAAGCCTCCCTTTATGCTGCAGTAGGGGAGCAGTTTGCCTTTTACCCAGACGGGACAGAGATTGTTTTCAGAAGGTCTGACTTCTAGGGACTGACAAATAAGTTAGCACCTTAGCAGATCAAAGTTGTGCTTGAAAATTTTGTCAACTCGGGAGTTTCCACCTCAGTTACTCAGCTCTTTTCTGTACTCAGAAAAAGGCCTGAAGTTACAATATGCAGTTCTTGTTGGGTTTTTTCCCCCCTCAAATTTATTAAAATACTAAAACCAGCTTCATTACAGGATATACATGTGAATCTTTGTATGTAGTGGTTGAGATAATATATTAACGTCAATAGTGTTGCTTGTACAGTCAAGCAGGAAAAATAAATTTCTTGGTAATACCCAAAAAGCCTTGTTGCAGCAGTGTGGTGAGTGATACATGACCCCTCATGAGGACAGAATCAATGACCTAGCATTAAAGTCAACTTGGTGTTTGGGAAGTGTAAGTTGTCACGGGTCCTCCGCTTCATCAGCCACTTCTTCTTCCACCTCTTTGTTCTCCATACTGCTGTGGCAAATTTGCTCT
The DNA here is from genome assembly GCA_013389945.1 of Fregata magnificens. Lineage (NCBI taxonomy): Eukaryota > Metazoa > Chordata > Aves > Suliformes > Fregatidae > Fregata > Fregata magnificens. The sequence goes on along the minus strand of WAAD01036919.1, from coordinate 32,257 downwards.
GGAACCAGGGTTCGGCTTACAGGAATGCCTACTCCTCGATGAACTGCCTCAATGGTCTGCTGAGCCACGTAGTAGGTCAGGTTCATGGGTGGAATTCTTTTCTGCATCTCTTCCAGATACCGGTAAGCCTAAAGTAATGCACAGAGATCACTGTGATGGGGGGGACACATACCACTTATATGAGTCCCAGCAAAAGCATCCACCCTTAGGGCGTGGCTGAGCTCCTGACAGGAGCTCAGGGTTGAAGGGTGCTAACACTTAGCCAGGAGTTGTAGCCTTTGCTAACGTAGAATCATAGAATTGTTCAGGTTGGTAAAGACCCTTAAAATGATCAAGTCCAACCATTAAGCTGACACTGCCAAGTCCACCACTAAACCATGTCCCCAAGCACCACATCTACATGTCTTTTAAATACCTCCAGGGATAGTGACTCCACCACTTCCCTGGGCAGCCTGTTCCAATGCTTGACAACCCTTTCGGTGAAGACATTTTTCCTAATATCCAACCTAAACCTCCCCTGGCGCAACTTGAGGAAACTCCTCTTGTCCTATCTCTTGTTACTTGGGAGAAGAGACTGACCCCACCTCGCTACACCCTCCTTTTGGGTAGTTGTAGAGAGCGAGAAGGTCTCCCCTCAGCCTCCTCTTCTCCAAGCTAAACAACCCCTGTTCCCTCAGCTGCTCCTCATAAGACTCGTGCTCCAGACCCTTCACCAGCTTTGTTGCCCTTCTCTGGACACGCTCCAGCACCTCAGTGTCCTTCTTGTACTGAGGGGCCCAAAACTGAACACAGTACTCGAGGTGCGGCCTCACCAGTGCCGAGTATGGGGGCACGATCACTTCCCTACTCCTGCTGGCCACACTATTCCTGATACAAGCCAGGATGCTGTTGGCCTTCTTGGCCACCTGGGCACACTGCCGGCTCATGTTCAGCCGGCTGTCAACCAGCACCCCCAGGTCCTTTTCCGCCGGGCAGCTTTCCGGCCACTCTTCCCCAAGCCTGTAGCGCTGCATGGGGTTGTTGTGACCAAAGTGCAGGACCCGACACTGAGCCTTGCTGAACCCCATACCATTGGCCTCGGCCCATCGATCCAGCCTGTCCAGATCCCTCTGCAGAGCAGATCAACCCTCAAGCAGATCAACACTCCCACCCAACTTGGTGTCGTCTGCAAACTTACTGAGGGTGCACTCGATCCCCTCGTCTAGATCAGTGATAAAGATGTTAAACAGGACAGGCCCCAATACTGAGCCCTGGGGAATGCCACTTGTGACCAGCCACCAGCTGGATTTAACTCCGTTCACCACCACTCTTTGGGCCCAGCCATCCAGCCAGTTTTTTACCCAGCGAAGCATATGCCCATCCAAGCCGTGAGCAGCCAAGTTCTCCAGGAGAATGCTGTGGGAAACGGTGTCATAGGCTTTACTAAAGTCTAGGTAGACAACATCCACAGCCTTTCCCTCATCCACTAAGTGGTCACCTTGTCATAGAAGGAGATCAGGTTAGTCAAGCAGGACCTGCCTTTCATAAGCCCATGCTGACTGGGCCGGATCACCTGGTTGTCCTGTACATGCCGTGTGATGGCACTCAAGATGATCCACTCCATAACCTTCCCAAGCACCGGGGTCAGGCTGACTGGCCTGTAGTTCCCCAGATCCTCCTTCCGGCCCTTCTGGTAGATGGGCGTCACATTTGCTAACCTCCAGTCAACTGGGAGCTCCCCAGTTAGCCAGGACTGCTGATAAATGATGGAGAGTGCCTTGGTAAGCACTTCCACCAGCTCCCTCAGTACCCTGGGGTGGATCCCATCCAGCCCCACAGACTTGTGTGTGTCTCAGTGGTGTAGCAGGTCACTAACCATTTTCCCTTGGACTATGGGGGCTTCATTCTGCTCCCCATCCCTGTCTTCCAGCTCAGGGGGCTGGGTACCCCAAGAACAACTGGTCTTACCATTAAAGACTGAAGCAAAGAAGGCATTAAGTACCTCAGCCTTGACGACCTTTCATAGTGGCTTGTGTCAATTCTATCTTTTTCAGTTTAAAAAAGAAGGGGTCTCAAAGGCTGGTTTTACAGTCTCCCGATAGCTGAAGCACTGCCACAACAACATGTTAAAAATAAGGTTAATCAGCACAGCTGGAGAAACTAGCACTCGGCATCCTTATGTTCCACAATAGCGGCAGGTTACGGTTTAGTCTGAACGCTGGTGTGTGTGGCACTTCTGCCCTGAAGAAGTGGTTCACCATTTCCTCAAATGACTGCAATTTTACAATTTTCTTTTCTTCTTTGGCCAGGTGGCAAATGAAGTACAGCGTAATTGCTGAGACAGGCACCCAGACAGACCCTTCTGTTCTTACCTAATAACTGGGAGTGTTTAAGAATCGACCACTATTTATGCTCTATGTCCTGTGAGCTTGCTTCTTCTCTTCTGTCCCATGAAATGAAAACTATATTAATATGGATATAGTTCCTGAGGTCTACCACACCCTGCCGAGCAGTTTACCTCCTGTAAAGGAGCCTCTACAATGGAATGTCTTCCTGTATGAGATGATAACCATGCTATACCAAGCTGCACTGGTGTATATAAAATACAGGCTTTGTAGATTGGAAGACTTAAGAATTAACTTACCATATGGAATTCCTCCACTTGTACATAGTGTTCAACCAGAAATCCCAAGACATCCCCGTGCCGGATGGCGCTGTCAAAATCTTGTTCAGCTAGGAGAAGTTCACACTGTCTGACTGCTTCTTTGGGATCTTCAGAGTAAACTCTAGTAAAAGAGCAAAAGGAAACTGTAAACAATCTGGGGGAGAACACTCAGCTTGTCATCTGAAGAACAGGGAAGATTTTTACTGTGTTATGTTTCATAATCGCCTTTCTGGCTACACTTTCCTTGGCCAATACACTTGCTTCTATTTCAGGTTACCTTTTCATCTTTAATGTCCACAGCACTTTTAAAAATCACATAATCGTTTCCCTGCTAGAAAAAAGTAACAGCAGCTTTTAGAAGCGAGTCTGCAAATTATTTATTAAACTGTAGGTACTCGTACAACTTTTCTTCTTGTATGATATTTCTGTCATTAGTTTACATGCTCTGAATACTGCAGCTCACCTCCGAGCGTGGATGAATCGCTTAATCAGGGTCATCTTGCTTTGCAAATGTGCTAGCCTGCTTTCCTGTTCCAGAGGGCTTCTAGTCTTTGCTTTTGAAAGGCACTTATATGCTTCTGTCAGTGCTCCTTGTGCTTTCTCATAGTTCTGATACTCATCAATTTCTACCTACAAGAGGAAAAATGAGATGAATGTCTTGCTTCAGAGCTAACAAACCAAACACCTTCAGCAGTCACAGAAGGGGGGTGTACCTGAGCACATGCATCATAGAAACCTGCCAACAGGTCAAGGGCCCTTCCTTTAGTATAGAAGCTAATGATGTTCTTCATAATCTCGGGGTCCTTACGCCAATCCAGTGATTGTAGATAGTTGGCTGCCATGATATAAATCTCCCTCTGTCTGGAAACTCCCGCAAAGAAGACAATTTTCTCGGTATCTCCAGATTTCAGCAGTGCCCTCATAGCCTAGCAATGGAAAGGGGGGCACAGGGGAAGAGGGGGAAAAATATTGTTGTGAACGCAAAAACACAAGCTATGCTAAGATGGCTAGGAAGCCTCGTCTGGATAGTCTACTGTACGAAGACTGTTCCAAGAATTAATTCTCAAAACACCCTTGTTTTGAGAAATCATAGGAAGGCAAGAGGCTCAGCCTCTTCAGCTTTTTTTTCTACCTATCCAGGCTGACCTTTAACTTGTTTCCTGCTTGCGTGTATTTCTTGGTCGCCATGTGGTAATTGCCTTGTCTCATGCAGCAATCGGCAATTTGCTCCAACAGCTCTCTCCGGGACTCCTCAGAGAGGTCCTTGGAGTCCTTAGAGACCGTCATCTTCTCAGCCATCTCCTCTGTGATGGTCAGGTTCTGCTTCAGGCAAAGTTGCAGAGCTTCATGGTACTAATGGAAGTGAGAGAGCAATGAAACGTTGCAAACGCTATAGTGATACTTCATGTTGCTTGTGGTGTAACCTACAGAAATGAGCCATACGAAGGCACAAACGCTAGCAGCTGTGGATGCTCTATCTAGAACATAGTTCTGTAGTTCAGCATCCCGACATCAACTCCTTTTCAACCACACGCTGTCTCATTTTGTTCACTAAGGACACATTTGTTCTTCCATGAAGACCATTGCTTCACACACTAGTGTGGCACTAAAGATTCATCCATTTCGTCTCTTTGAATGTGACATTCTCAGAGACATACAAGTCAGATTTATTAGGCATGATTGATTATATCAAGGTTTTCAGCAAATACAAATAAAATAAATACAGGCATTTGAAAGATTTTGTTAAATATTTTACTACTTCCCATATAGGAACAAATTATGAGTAGACTATATGATGGCTTCTAGCCCAGAAAAGGGCTACTGTACCCTTGCAAAACATGGAAGAAAGACATAGGAGCTCATTAAAGAGGAGTGGGTGTCGGACTGCTTTGGTACCCAGCATTTTGGTAAGGCTGAGTTGCCAGCACAATAATGAGGGCAAGGTAGAAGTGCGTAAAAGTTTGGGTACGAAATGAAGCGCCTTAACTACGTTGGTGGTATGACAAGTGCGACAGCACTGGTTTTTTTGACTGATGATGTTGTAATTTCCCTGTCTCCAAATATATTAGTTTAGAGAGTCGGAGTTTTTCTTTTCCCAAGAGTGCAAAATCTGCAGGTTTTAAGCCAGAAATAAGACAAAAAGTCAGGAATCCATTTTTAGAGTTGAGCCAGTGGGCTACCACCCCATGAGTCACTGGCATGAGAGGAAACTTTAGACCTTACAAATGTCTCCGCGTATCTGTTTGCCAACAAAGATAAATGCATGTGCATGGATGTACGCACCTGTTGTGCTCCTCTCTACCTGTGCGTGGGGGGACCAGAGAAGCTGGAGCTTACCTTTTTGGCTGTTAGCAGCAACTCCATTGCCTTCTCATACTGAGCGTGTTCAATAAAAAAATCAGAACAGCGGGCTAGCAGAGCTGGGTCTGATTTCTCATCCAGGTCTTCAGCAATTAGCTGCAGGGCCCCAAACTGCTGTGTGGCAAAGGCTAACTCCAGTGCTTTGGAGAAATGTCCTGCCTGCAAAATTAAGAATGAGTCTTTAAAGACTAGAATAAGCACTGCAGAATCAGTTTACAGGATACCCTAGAGTGGATTAATAAAGCATTACCCACCATGAAGAAATGACTAATAAACAGTACATACAGTAAAAACTACAGTTGATTTACTGGTTCTCTGCTGTAGGAACCGCTTCAACTTAAAGTCTGGTATTTTTTACTAAAAAGACATTTACCTTGTGGTATAACATGACAGCTCTGTCCATTTGCTCCCCCTTTTCCTCATAATAGCAGGCTGCCTCTATCATGTCTTCCGGAGAGCTCAGAAGAGCCAGGTTCATCAGCTGATCATCTAAATTGTTCTCCTATTCAAAAGCAAAGATTTGGCTCTAGGTATGAAGCAAACAGATTTCATAATTCTGTCTTCTGGCAAGCCTACAGCTTTATACTGTCACATAGTAGCCCATCAACCCCCTTCTGTGTAAAACCTATACCAACCCAAGTAACTTGGAGCTGCAACGATGCTAATTTGTTTCAGGCATTTTTCTGTTGAGATATACAAGAAAACAATGTCCCATGCAGCCAAGCCTTTACTGATGCATCTTTTGTAGAAGATGCAGGCAGAAACCAGGAGCATCTTCATAGTGGGCTGTATATGAGCAAGCAGTGTCTCACAAGAGAGAATGGGCACAAACAACTTGTACTGCTTTCATTCTGTATGCTGCCTAAGGATAGAATCCTGCTTTGTTTTTGGACATAAATGTACCTCTTCGCATACCTTACACAAGCGGATGGCATTGTTAAATGCCTGGGCCCTGGTGTAGAAGTGCACAGCCTGCTTGATTTCATCCTGACTCTCATATTGGCGGGCCAAGTGATACGATGCTGCCCAATTCCCCGTTTCATTTGCTATTTCAGCAGCCTGAAAAGGAAATCATATAGCTTTACTTTGTGCCCATACTCATCCCAGGAATGAGAATTCTCTGGAAGCAGATGGGACCAGGCTGTCTTACCTTCTGAATGTTGCCCTGAAAGCAGTGGACGCGGACTAGGGAAAAATAATCCTGAGCCAGTGCATAGTATTTTAGGGCAGATTCCATATCTGATTGGCTCTCCAGATACTGTGCCCACCATTTCCACAGGCTCCTAGAAAAGCAACAGTATTAATTGCGGTAACAAGAATTGCCAGAGACTGCCTTTTTCACCCCTGGAGATCTTGACCTCAAGACTAGATACATTTTTTTAGAATGCAGACAAGGCTTTACCCCAACTCAGGGGTGACATTCAAAGGTCTGCACTATAAGGGAGTTCAGCCTAGATATCTAACGTGGTAGTTCTTGAGCGAGATGTAGCATAATCCTGAAAAGCTGTAGGAGGATCATAATGGATAAGGCAGAGGTTGAGCTTGTGGCTGAGAGGACTCATACTCCTCCTTCCCCGCTCTCTTCACAAGTTGTATTTCAGACCTGAAAGTCCCATTCGGGAAAAGGAACAAGCATAGTACTGACTTGTCTTTCATCTTGTTGATGTAGTTCTCCAGGGCTTGCAAGTCTTCAGAGAGCATTCGGGGTACCTCGAACCTATGCGTGTCTGACTTCTCATAGCTGTAGAGAAAAAGACCGTATTAGATGTGAAATGACTACCTTCTTATTAGCTCACTTCCTGTGTAAAAAATGCATTTAATGTTGTTTGACAGCTATAGAGTGACAACACTGCTTCATTTGTGTTATTATGTTCACTGTAAGGCTGGTTGTAGTCTGCCAGCACCACCAAAAATAAAAAGTTCAATGGTCCTGCAAGGCACCTGGAATCGGGGAGGCAATGTGATCACAGAACAGTAAATACTTTAAAAGTCCCAGTGATGGCCCAAAGAAACATCCCAGAAAGCTCCCCAAACATTAAGCACATCCCTGTGCATCTGGCTGAAAAGGTCGCAAGAGCCCTGGTCCTTCTGCCATCCACTGCAACTTCAGCCTCTTCTCCACTACCAGGAGATCACTGCACTTATGCCACTATCCACCGTTAGAGTGTCTCCTCACCTCCCTGCCCACCTTGGTCATCTAACGGGTCTGTCTGATCACATCAGAGCTCTACTTTGACTCTGAACAGAAGTGACCTTATATTATTATTATTATTATTATTATTATTATTATTATTATTATTATAATATTGTGAGGCTTCATATGGTAAAACTCATATAAAAACAAGATTTCAAACAACAAATACAACACGTTAAAAATCACCTCCCTTAACTTCTCTCAGGACTCATCAGTCACAGGAGAGGACCAGGTGCCTGAAGCACCCAAGTCAGACTAAATTCTGCCACAGCAGTTGTGTCTGGGACTCTCGGGAGAAGTAAACAAGTGGGTTTGGCATGGAAAAGGAAGGAAAAGAGGGCAGTAGTCTTCCAGAGACAAGTACAGGATTGCATATTAGTGGGGTTCAACTATTGGCCCCGACAAGACACTTAACCTTTCTGACGCTAAGCTTTATTAGCCTGGGAGGGTGCTGGGAAGTTTATTGTAACAATGCTTTCACTCCATGAGATAGAGAGCACCAGAAACAGGAAAAGACTTTAATTAATTAGTAGTAGTCATCACCAGACATCGTCCTTAGCCTGCCTCCAGTCTTCACAGGAGAACAAGGTTCCAAATCCCCTGGGTGCCACAGGCTGGTGCTTACTGGGTGAGTGCAAGACTGTGCTCTCCGGTTGCCTCCAGGTGCTTGGCGTAGTTGTAGTACGTGGTGCGTAGGTGGACCCTATCGTGAGCTTCTGCTGTTTCGATGGCTTTCTGCCACTGGTTTGAGGCTTGATAGAACTTGTTCAGGAGGTCATAGCGTTTGCAAGCCTTGTACAGTCGCTCCGCGTCCTCCTGGAAGGAGAACATAGAAACACCTCGTTAGCTCCAACCGGTGTTTCATAGGTGTCCTTCACAACAGACGCTGCACTTCTGAGTAGTATATTAGTGCAGGTCATTGTAATGCAATTAAAGCAACAATAATTCAGGCAGGGGGTTTAACCAACTAAATATACGTAGCCTGGAATAGCACATTACTGGGAAACAGGATGTTTATGTGAAAATAAGGAAAGCACTCAGATCCTGGCATTTACTGTACAATATCAACTGGGGGTGACACGAGCAAGCCATCAACAATTAAACACTGTCATCAGGAGAGTAAACCATTTCAGAAAGGGGAGATATGCTCATGTGGGGCTACAGTTAACGGCCACACTGCCTACCCAGAGGTGAGGTCCAGGAGAAGGTCCTAGGCACTAGGGGTTTTGGCAAGAAGGTGTTACATGCCAGGGGACCTCCCGCAACCTCCGAGCAGGTCTCAGAGGTAGCAATGCTGTTCGTGGATAACTGAGATCCATTCCTGGGAATAAATGCTATTAATTTAAGACAGAATTAGAACAGGAGGATTTCACCGATGCTGACGCAAGGGCGAGCAAATTTGGAACTATTATTTTTACGCTTTGAGAGGTACTCTTGTGGAAGGAGCATTTTCCTGCTCCACCCAACTGCTGTCCAGCTGAACACTATATTTAGTAAATTGAGATTATCTGTCCAAGACAGAAAAATAGTTTCTGTCTCTTATTGTTTCAAATTCAAAAAAGCATAGAAAGTAGAGATGGAAGATGCCTGCACTATGATGCTGTATGAGATTAAAAAAAGCACAGAACTGCATTCGTTTTGCTGCAGTTCCCCTCCGCCTCTCCAAATAGGTCTAAATATCCAAAAGAAGGAGCATTGACACTTTTCAGCCTCACAGCTTTCTCTGCCAGGAAGCTTTTTCAAACATTTAGTTTGAATTTTCCTTTTCTTCTTCACTTTAACTCAGAATAGTTACTCTCTCTCTCTAGCATTTATACTCTTAAAATAGTTGTAGATTGCTAAACACCTTTTAAGCCAAATTCTAATTATTCGGCTATCTTAAAGATTTCCTTGTCTGTGAAACCTTTCCAAGAGCTTAACAATTTGCACTGATTTTCTCTGAACTTCTTCCAGTTCATCAGCGTTTTTTTCTGGTAATGAGATACTTAAGGGTGGAAGTCAACGTTCCAGCTGTAGCTGCAACAAACACACAGACAGAAGTTATCAAATCAAAGCCCCAGGATGTGGTGTCTCCTCAAACACCGCCCCAAACAGATTTTTGCTGTCATAGCACCTTGCCATTTTTTATCTAATTTGTGATTTCCTGTGAACTGTGGGGTATTTCATCAATTCTCCTTTCCCAGTTTTTCCCTCTAACTGATCATATGCCTGGATCTTTTATGGTTCTCAAACTAAAAATCTCTGCTTTTCGTACAGATCATTGATGAAGACATTAAATAAAGGTGAACCCAGTGGAATACCTGCTCTTATCATTCACCTAACTCAACAGCGCTCCGGTCAGTTTTCAAGCCACAGTGTAATGCTGGTCTCAAACCCGTTTTAGATCTCAGTTCTATTGGTGATCCAGGGGAGTGGGTTCAGACTACAATAAAGACACATGGGAAAGACAAGGTCCATTTTGGTATGTATTTGCTGCCAGGTCGGGCTCCAGACACAGGTACAAGGGGCAGTCGCCCCGTGCACTGGACTACGGGGAGAACAGCCTGACCGTGTCCTCTGGCTGTGCTGGATCCAGGCAACTTACTGCTCCCACGATGGGAGAAGCCGGGATGGAAATCTGGGCGACTGTAGTAGAGCAGGCATCCCTGGGACAGCATAAGCAGCAAATGTGACCCGCCAGAGCTCTCCAACCCTGCAGGAAACATCGATTTTGCCTAAACTGCTAAAATGCCTTAAGCCAGCCCTCGCCCTCTGGCAGAACACAGCTTTAGCCTTTTCGCTCTACAAACAAACATGTCAAACTGGAACTTGCATTTCCCATATTGGACCTTAAAATATGTTTGTTGAAACATTTTAGCTAGAATGCTTTAAGGTACATCCTTTTTTAAATCCAGTCAAACCTAGAATGATTAAGCTTGGAAGAATTATGCCCCAAGTAAACAGTTTTTCTGTTTAATGTTTCACACACAAACCATCCTTGAAAGATGTTTCCTTCATTCAGCAATTTTTCATATGGGAGTAAAACTCCCATATAAATTCTGTACAGCAGTTAAGAAAACAGACTAATTAATTTGTTACACCCTTAGGCGGCTATGGCTCCTGGTACTCTTATTTCCAGGCATCAGATTCTGCCACGCTCATTCTCATCTACTCTTTGAGGAACACGAAAAGGGCTCAGGGGACTGCTGAGCCTCTGGAGTTCAGGGAAAGCCCCTGGCCAGTGTCACCCAGGAATCATGCAGCACGGGGTTGTGCAATGCTGAAGGAGATGTCTATTTCCCTAGGATGAAAGCTCAACTTCAGGAAAATAAATGTCAGAACTATTCTTCATCACTCCTTGGAAACCTGGCAATAGATTTTACTCCCCACCAAGTTTTCTGCATTTCAGAATTTTAAAAAAATGATCAGTTTCGCATTTTTGTCCCTAGTAAAGCGGGGTGGACATTCCCGGCTGTGTATGGTTGGGGGGGTTTACCAGCATGCCCAGCTGAATGGCCAGCACAGCCACCCTGGCCTCCTGCTCTGGTTCTTGTTCAGCCTCCCTCAACGCCTTGGCTCCTCTTGCATGACCCATGTTTCCAAGGCAAATTTTGGCAACATCGAGCCTCTGAGTCTTCACACACATGCGAGCCATGTTCTCCCAGACAGCCTCACTGTGAGAAATGGGAAAGAAACGGAGAGCTGTTATATTGTCACCTTTAAGGCTTGGGTACGAAGCAGGTAAGATGCAAGGAAAGAGGAGAGCATGAAAGGGAAAACCATTAGTACATTGGACACTTGCTGGACGTAACAAAGAGACCCCAGTTGCTGTGTGAAGATTGAAGAGGAACAGAAATCAGACATAAAGATTAGTTCTGGTGGTGAATGCCCACAGCCTTAAGGAAATACTGCGGGTTTTGTTTTACACCAACGTCTAAACAACAGCAGTTACGTTTGCACTTATATAAACATTTATCATGCACCCACCACTGTGGTTCTTGCTGTAGCTGCAACATATAGACATTCACAATACCCCCACGTCAATGTTCAGAATTCAAAAGAAAAACTATGAGAAAAGTCTTGTATACATGAACCTTACCCTGGAAACGTCCTGCTACTGTCCTGCATAGTTCACACATGGAACAGCTATTAGAAGCCTAATAGTTGCACTCAACAACAGGGAATGATGTGTAGAAAACAACTGACCAAACTATCATGTTCTAATTTAAAACTTGCATAAAAAATGGCACAAAGAAAAGCTTTGCGATGGTCAGAATGAGGACTCCTCAGGGCTAAGAGCTTACACTTAACATTGCAAAATCCGTTGCCAAGACAGAGGCAGGAACCGGTTGAGCACCGCGCTCCCATGCAGGAACGTCAGGTCTCAGCAGGCAGCATTGTTCAACAGAAGGACTGCGACAGAGTTGACCATTACATGGGCTGACAAGCAAAGATTTTCGTAGATTCTATTTACATTTGAGGCTCTTCAGAATAAAATGCAAAATGTTTGACTAACAGAAACCATAAGCATTCAAAACACGGGTTTTTTCAGTGTGTGAACCTCAGCGGAGGTATGGTCCATACAGTTCTCAGACACCACCACAGCACAAAATAAGTATCTAAATGATAAAAGCAAGAAAAAAAAAGAAAAAAAAAAAAGAATTGAATGACACTTCAGGTCCTGCATCTGCAAGCAAATCCTCTTCCAGTTTTCCTATGATTAAAATGTTTTTCTCTTCCCAGTTGCTGTGGGAAAGCCCTGCACAAACAGGGGAAAGTGACTAACCGGGAAGCAGCGAAGCAGATGAGCCACGACGTGCTGTCAAACACATACAATAAAGAAAGGCAGAGAAAAAATGCTTTTCCTAATTTATTTTACAATTAGATCATCTTTTATTTGCAACTACAACTGGTATAAAGTTTTCAGGTAGTAATCAACATAAACATGTGACATAAACTTCATTAAGACCAAACAGGATAGAGAAAATAAAATAGGATCAGAAGTGATACATCAGGGGCAAATTTCAGATAGTTCAGAAGTTTTGCTTGTTTAGAAAAGCAAAAATGCATGCCTGAATATTTTACTGAATTTCTTACACCTGCATGTCCATGCTGAATGTGGCTCAAACTTGGCTTCCTCTCATGCTCTGCTCCGGACGTGTCCAAGTCCCCCAGACTGGGGAGTCAAAAGGAACATTGAAACAGAGCACAGTAACTTCTGAACCGGAAAGGCCTTACAAAAACCTCAGCGCTAGATCTTTCTGAGTGTAAGTCTGTGCATCGCCACTCAATACAGAAATGCTGACTTATATCAGCAGAAGATGCGACCATACTAATTTTTGAAAAGTTGGAATTGGTTTTTCTTTTATTACAGCCACTCTCTGTATCTGGAACTGGAAAAGGCAGGAAAAACACCTTTAAAGAACATGTAGGTCTCAGTAGATATTGCCCCCTGGCTTTGACCAACAAGGACAGGGAGTTCTGTCATTAGTAAAAGATGTCAAATCTTGTGTGCGTCGGCATGGCTGCGCTTCACTACGCACAAGGAAAAGAAATATATTTTCCAAAATCGGTAGGATGCCAGAAGTTGCCAATAGCCATTTCACTCTGGGTGAAGGAACAGCCTGTGCTGTGCTTTGTCAAACTGACTAACAGCAAGTTTCTGAAAGGAAATAAAAATCTTTATTTTTCAAAGCCTTGACAGCTCGCAATTCCCTCAATGCAAGAAGATGAGAGTTCCCAGGCTTGACCAGAGACAAGCAGATGAGAAATCTTACTTAGACTACAGGGAGTGGAAACTTTTGAAAGGAAATAGACCAAATAGTGTATTTTAAAGTCCAAATTTAAAAGATAACAGTGTGCAGAGACACACAGCGGGACTTAGAGATACTACTCATCATCTATCGGCTGCGTTATGCTTTCCTGAATGGCAATGGTTCCTGCCAACTTCAAAACTTGGCGGGAGCTGCTGCCCCAGGGATTCCTCTTTAGGAGCTCTTGCCCCAGGCACAACCTGCCCGCAGGCCACCTCGGCACCCATGCCAGCCATACGCAGCGGACCACCCAGATGTACCTCTGCCCTGAGGAGCTGGAGCTCTGCCATCCCACCTCTTCCTCCTCCACTCCAGCCCATTCGCAAAACTAACCTGAGAGGCTCCAGCAGCAGTGTACCGCTTGGGTGCAACAAATACAGAGGAAGAAACATCTCCAGTTGATGTGCTCTGCATTTAGTTTTATTTTGGCAAGCGCTGCCTTCCCAACAGTCCCAGCTGGGCAGATGGTGAGCACATATCCGAAATTCAGCACTGTGGTCAAACCGGACCAAAGACACCGAATTTGGAAGTGTTCACAGTAGAGCAGTGCTTGCACAGACTTATCCAGCACAGAGACTGAAGCAAGAGACAGGCTAAGAGCAGCTCACCAGCGCAAGTACCTATGAAATGTGAAAACATTGCCTCGCTCTGACCATCCCTTCTCCTGCCTCTGCCCTCCAGGAGTGCTTGAAGGAATGTTTCGTCTAATGAACCTGGTCCTGCTCTGCACAGAGGAGTTCCCATTCTCCCACTGGTGCTAAGGACGGCTTTGTTAGCAGCTGCATGGGAGAACGCACAGCCAAACCTTCTCCCCTGGTCCATGTGGAGCTGCAGCACAGGCTGGTTCTTTCCAGTAGACATGTCCCTCACGAGAAGGACACTGCTCTGATAAGGTTACATACATGCATTATTTCCATTTTCTTCCTGCAGCAAAATATTAGAAAGCTGTTTCTGCTTTGAGAGACCATTCATTTTAGCACCACATTCCATATACTGTTGCTAAGGTACGCAAGTATTTCTGACACAGCAACATACTATTTGCTTGCAAAGACCATCTTCATATGCATATAGTATATACTTATTAATATATTTGTTTGTATTTATTATTTTAATATATTATTATATCTTATTTAAAAACTAAAAAGGTACCAGAGCAACACCACCCTGTGAAATGCAAAAGATCCGAAGTACTTTACAAAAATAAACTACCACACAACACGCAGAAGGTCTTACTGCCTAACAGAGGCGCAAACCGCAGAGCTGTTGACCACCACAGAGCACCGCGACCAAGCCTCGGCTGGGCAATGGCATGGACTGTGTCTCACTGAAACCATGGGGGGATAACGCAGCAGATCCGTGCTCCCAGACCTGGGCCACGGCCGGGACACTGGGACTGGTCCACCCACAGCTCCTGCAGAAAGACCAGGGGACCTTTAGCCAGAACCTCAGTTTCACCTTCACCCTGAAAAGACACCTCCAGCCTCTCCACACTGTGGCTGATCAGAGAGAACAGACACTTTTTATAATGCCAAATCGTTTTTTCGACGTTTCCCTTGCAAACTGTTCAGCTTGAGGCACCAGGCAGGCTTGCTGGCAGGAGCGGGCAGGCCTGCAGGCAAGGGATGGATTTAGAGAAGAGAACGATCCAGGAAGCATCAGCAACATGCTTCCATGTTTCCCCGTGTCTCAAGAAGACCAGCCTTGGCCTTGGGATGGCACAACCTCCCTACCAGGTGGACACCTCCAGCACCAGAGCAAGAGTCCTGCCCATCAGTTTTGCTGCCCCTCGGGAATGTGGGCAAATTAATGCAGGAACAAGAAACAGGAAGTGCAGAACAGGCTCACTTAAATCGCAGGTGAAACCACGGTTTCTCTCTCAACAGTTGTTAGTGTAGCAAGAAAGACAAATCTGTCCTTGCATCCCTAAAAAGCAGCAACTCTTCCCTCCAGGCCTGGCCCCGCTGTTGCATATAAAATGCCAAGTAATGATTTACCCTGCCCCCAGCTCATGCTCTGGGAATTTCCTGTTCTTCCCCTCCTCCTCCTCCTCTTCTCCCCCCTGGAAAGCTGCTCGCATCTGTACTTCATCAGCCGAAGCTGGAAACTTAATGAAGCCCAGACGCAGCAACAGTGTGAGCAGAGCCATGGGAATGCGCTTCCCGAGCATCCCGGGGGAGCGACGCCTCCCCATGAAGCACATGAATAAATGAGCTGCTGCTGCACCCCAAACCGCAGGCTTCAGGCCATATCAATAGTGCTACGGATTTGGAAAGCAAACTTTGATGCCTCTTAAGACTGGACGCAAGTTTTACTACATATTTGATGAAAAAGTTTTTCTTCCTTTATATCTGATCATCCTGTGTATCTGTTTTTCTGTGAAACTATGTTTATAGCATCTAACAGTCTGATTTTACAAACCCTTCTGTTCCTATGTATTTTTCGTTGCCCATTTTACATGACAGTTTAAAGAAAAAAATCCAGTAAAAGAGTATTTTTTAGAAGTGCTGGAGAGTTATAAGTCTGAAGCATCTCACCACAAAATCTCTCTCCCTCTATGTAATGGGGTATATTTGGAAAATGAACATATGTTCTGTCTCTTGCGTCTAAATATCCTGATCAGGAGAAAAAAAGCAGCGCTCTTTCCAATTTGGGCCCCACTTTGTTGAACAGGACCCTAAGCATTCTGCTTTAAAAGACTACTGTATAATGCCAAGCGAAATACTAATATAATATCTAGAACACTAATATCAGATACAATATCTATAACACGACATTATAGATAATAGAGAATGATATATTATTATGTCCCTATAGCACAATAGTATATGTAATATGTAATAATATATTCTTACATCCCTATAGCACTATATTATATAAAACTTATCATAATATATTATTACGTCCCTAATACATACATCTACCTGGAGTGGGTGGGTGCCCCCTCATGCCTCAGGCACAGCCTGGGCTGTCAAAAATGGAAATAAATCCAACAAGCGGGAGAGCTTTTGCTGACCCAGCGGCGGGGACAAGGAAGCTTCACTTCCCTGTCACAAAATAAACTGTACAAGACATTCAAAGCAGGTTCTCAGCAGCTCAGCTCAGCCAAGTGGCACCGCGGTGGATGTACCAGTCTGGTGCGAAGTGTTTACTACGCTAATGTAAACGGTGTCTGGGCTGCCCTGGGCAGACGCGGCGGGGCACCGGGCACCACCCTTCCCAGCCTCCGCCCGCTGCCTACGTGCTGCTCGGGGGGGTTCTATGCAAAGGAAAAGGATGGGACAAAGCAGATGCTGCTTCCTAAGGAAAATTAACAACATCTATTACTATTTTTCAAACGTTAATCCCTTGCCTGGATTTCAGTAACTTAAAGTTGGACCTTCCAAGCACTGAAAAAACGCGTTAGAATAATGTCATTTGGCTGAAATGTACAACGGTGGATGACTCCGACCAGATAATTCATTTACGATCAACTTTACATACACGTGATTTGATAGACCGGTCATAGGATAAAAGCATCATGCTGTGGACCATAATGGCTACAGAGGGCTTGGACACGGTCAAATGAGACAAACTACGTGACACCTAAGGTTAGCAGGCATGAAAAGCTGATCATTCAGAAGTACTACGTAAAATTTGGAAACACAGCTATAGAAATGGACACTGACCTTATCTTCAAACCACTGCAAAATAAATAGAGAGTTAAAATGTCAAAACTGGTGGCTTACTGTCTGTTCTCTGTAACCCGGAAAAAACTCGGGACTTGAAAAAATGGAGTTTTATCTGATGTAGCTGAATTATGTTAGGTGCTTTTAAAATGCATTTATTGCATTCTGGTTATGCCTGTTCAGTGGGACTAAAAGGTAACAAGGAACTAAATAATATATGAAAAGTTGCAACAATTCAGTGAGATTCTTGATGGCGTTACTCATATTAAATGAGTGCTTCTCTGAGAAATATGTCAGGCGTTTTTCATGTATGATCAAAACATTGAAAGCTGTCTAGATTATTCCTAAAAACTGTTCCCTGGCCGAATCAGAAACAGAATATTTGATAAAACAACAAAAGCTTTACAGACTAGGATCTATAATATATTAAATACATAGCTTTGTCTATTCCAAACTTATCCTGATAAAATCAACACCAAACTACTGTTCAGTGTGAATTGTATCAAACAAAACTCTTGTGTCCTAAGGAATGCAGTAAGTACTGCAAGTGAATGTACTTCCGCACATTTATCAGTAGAGAAGTGTTCATTANTTTTTTTTTTTTTTTTTTTTTTTGAAGGATCAGAAGGATTCCTGGACTGTTTTGTACTGGAAGCACAAGATCTCTGAGTGAAGATAGAGAATGTCACTGACCGTGAACGTGCCAACAAGAACCATTTGATTAAAACTGTAATAAAAAATGAATAACTGAGCCATTTTGGTATGAGCAGGCTAGGAAAATTTACCAGATCTTTGCAAAACTCATTTAATTTTGACTTGGTGCAATCTACTCATTTGGGGAATTCCCCAATTTTACATCTTTAGATATTGTTATTAGTTGAACAGAATTATAAAAAGCCATCTGCCTATTAAAAAATAATAGAAAAAAGATTGTGCCCTGCATAAACAACTGTAAACAGAATTTATTAGGTAGTAAATGGATAAATTCAGTATGGAAGCAACTAGTTAATCTGCTATAATCCAAATTATTGAGATTCTGAAAGTAAAATTACATTTACATAACTGATTTCTCGCCCAGAAAGACCCAAAATGCTTTCTAAGCCGCTATGCAAATTGTGTGGAGTAATTTAACCTGCCACTGAGCAGAACCACTCTCCAGCATGGAACAAGCGATTAGCAAACAGCTACTTCCAGACAAGAACATCCACCAGAAATTTTGCCACGGGGAAAAAAAAGTCATCGTGTGCTTGCTGAATTACAACAGCAGTTACTACTGCCTTGCACTGCTCCTCAGCTACTCTCCACACTGGTGTATTACCCGGGGGGGCTGAAGACCACGTGCTGCTGTCCCTTCTGCTCTGTAGGTCATGATAGGGGTTCCCAGAAAAATTTCCATCATCACAAAAACGTCCCCAAATCATTTGCAATGTGGCAATCCCCATCAATGGAGAGACTATATGGACTTAAAACTATGCAGCCTTTTTGGAGATGACCACCCCACCACAGCTAGAGGGATGAAGCATCTGATTTAAGGCCAACTTTGTCACCAGCCCCAGCGCCATCTCCTGTGTTTTATGTGGCAGTGAACCGACCCACTTGACTCATCCGCATCCGTTCCCAGCTGCAACTCGCTACGTAGCCACCCACCCATCTGCGGCCACAACAAGAGGCAATCTGGGAGAGAGAAAGAGATTTATTTTTTTCCTCTGGGAAAGCTGCCTTAAATGCAAACTCATTGACTTGCAGGGATTTGCATATGTAACATGAAGAATTTCTCAAGTATCATATATCTCGAACCACAAACTAATGCCATGATATTTAGATCACCTGGTCCCTTTGATGCCCAAAGACAAGTATGACTTAGGAAGAGTATGATTTATTTTTGATGTTGATGGAATTCAAAGAAGGTTGAATATTCTCACACCAAATAATTGGTGTGGAAAGAGGAAGAGATGTGACTGAGTTTTAAATTACTAGACTGATTTGTTCAGCCTTTGTAAAATACAATTGCTATATTTTTTTACATGTAACATGCAAACAAATTTTGTGCCCTTCTGAAAATACATGCTCAGACTTCAACAAATGACAAAAATCAAAGACAGGAGCGGGCAGAAGCAGGTGTGCGATTATCTGCATTATCTGCATATGAACATCCTCTGCCTTGCTGCTGAATCACAGGCTTAAAATAACAACAAATAATCCATGGGTTGTAAAATATGAAAATATAGTCATTGTTGTTAGGAAATTTTTTTGAAGAATGGCAGACACCAGGGTGTTAGTTACACTGAAACTTCTAAAACCAGAGATGTATAGAAACCTGACCAGTCACAGGAAAAAAAGAAACCAAAGATGCTGTACTGCTGTGAGAATATGAAGATACTCAAAGTACCTAAAGCTTAATCCATTTAAGGATTAAAAATGGACCAAACGCACAGAGGAGGGGTGAATTCACAGCGAGATTTGTACATTCAATTCCAATAGCTGAAACCTAATTATAGGGGCATATGAACCTCATTGAAATATTTTCCACTCCTCTCAGCAACAAGTCTTAGAAAATAAAACGTTGACTTTCAAAAAATTTCCAACCAGTTTGTCTACACGTGTTGGGTCAGTACGGATCTGTTGACTAAGGGCAAAGTAACTTAGCTGGTAAGACACAACTGCTATAAAATTAAATCAGTTTCTAATCTAATTTTATTAATTGCACTGATATGAACTCTTGTGCCAACATCTCAGGTGGGGTCGGTGCGGTGCAGCTGCGCCTGGTGACGCAGGTACTCTGCCATGACTTCTCACTACTCCCTCTCCAGGCTGTTGACAAGAATATCACACCTTCATTTCACAATATACTATTTAATACTACACCTTGTACAGTATTTTTTCATCCTAAAAATTTTTGACAGGCTCAGATCAAGGAAGGGCATAACCACAGGCAATAAGGCCCAGAGGGGCAGGAGAAGCCAGCAGGCGCAGCAGCAGCGAGGCAATGCCTGCCAGGGATGGCTGCCCGCGCCCCCGGCCCCACGGCACGTCCTGCTGTGGCAGCTGATGGAAACAAGAAACAGCAAACAGCCGTTTGGAGAGCCGGTCTCTCCAAGACCCCTCTGGAAACATCCATGTTCAGGGACAGTTTGAAATGTCCTCAACAACTCTTTTTTAATCTGCTTATGAGAGCTGCTTTTCTTGCAGCACCAGTGCTGCGGTCCTGGCTTGCTGTATGCTAGTCGATTCTGCACTGGATTGTGAACAGAGGCATTATATTAAGCAACTTGCAGAAGCTTTTCCATCCTCTGGGCGTTGCAGGGAGGTGGCCAGCCTTCTCAGAGGCACTGCAGAGCCACCAGCATTCACGGCAACCCCAGTTGTGGGGCTCAGGGCTGTGCCAGCCCTGCACAGTCACAGTGCAGCGATTCTCAACTCCATTCACATCGTAAGACTTGCAGCTGCCTTTTCAGACATTCCCAAATTCGTTTGTTTATCAGGTTGAGAATATCAAGATTTTCTATCTTCTATTTATCTGCCATGCTCCCTTCTAGGGTTGCAGAGAGGGAGGGAGACATCAGTCCCCCCACACACCGCTTTCGTCATGCTGTCCAACAGCTAACCCCAACATTGTTTTGCTTTCAGTAAAAAGCATTTCAAAATCCCTCTCCTCAATCCGCTTCTGCACACCTGATGCTCCGAGGGTTGAGGCTGGGGATTTCTTTTTTTCCTTTTAAAGAGGACCTCTGATTTGCTCCCTGGGCTCCCCTGCGATGTACAGCCTGGACCTCACAGCCCTCCTTTGTGCTGCTGGGAGGGTAGGAGGAGTGAGACGGGGAGGGGGGCTCTCCGAGGGGAGGAGGTACAACTTTAGAAGTCTCCATAGTCTTTTCCTTTCAGGAAACACATCCTGTTAATGTTTGACTGCTGTGGCAGTGGCTCTGTTTGTTGCACTCGACTACGCCCTGAGGCTCGCCAAAAACAGCCACAAAAACAGCCATTTCCTCTTCGTGGAGAGGTGGGGGGGCCTTTTCCTCACAGCAGTGGCTGTTCTCCGGTCCCTGCACTCACAGCTCGGATCTTCAGAGAGGGACACGGCAGAGCAAACTCCTCGAGATACTCCAAACTTGCAGAGCTCTTTTGGGATGACAGCATTCACCTCCAGTTCGGCTTGGCTTTGAGAGAATGACATTTGTCACGGTTTGCGGGATATTCTGAAGTTCGCACCCGAAAAAAAAAGGCTTTCAGAGCGGCGCTGGTTGACTCGGAGGACCCAGCGCGCTTGGCACGCTGCTGGCGAGCATCCCCGCCTCTGCCCCAGCCGCAGCTCAGGCTCTCCTGCCTCGAGACTGGATTCTTTCTGGATTCGCCTCGTCTCACAAGGAATGGACCTCCCTATCGTTCAGTTCATCACAGGACTGGCATTACTTATCAAAGTGCAAGAAGGTGGATAAGCCAAAGCTGGGAGGGACCTAAAAAGCTTCTTTGTGTTCTTATTTTATGGAATTCTCTTACCTACCTCACAAAATTCTCATTTCCTTGATCAGAAACACCTCTGGAGTTGACTTTGAGAATGAACGGTGATGTCCTCTAGCCATTCGTAACATCCTAGCGAAGCTGCCTCTGTTTCAAGTCCAATTTCAATGTGCTGCAGCTGATTGAGACCTCGTGTCTTCTGCAAATAGAGACTGGCAGCAAGCTGACAGTCAGATATGACTGTCCAGAAACTGGTAGCCACAGCTGTGTTGGTAGCCCTGGTCTCACTTATTCTTAACAACGCAGCTGCCTTTACTCCCAACTGGGTATACCAGACGCTGGAGGACGGGCGTAAGCGCAGCGTGGGGCTCTGGAAGATGTGCTGGCTGGCAGAAAAGAGCAGAGGAGGTGCAAGCACGAGTGCCAGGCATGGGCAAGGGGAGGAGCGCGAGTGTGAAGCCCTGGGCTGGGGTTCAGAGTCAGCTGGGTTCCAGGAGTCACGCAGTACTGTCAAACGTAAGTTCAATCTCTTATCTTCTCTGCTTACGGTAGGTCGTGATTGATACGGTGTACCTGGTCCCCAGGAGATTTATAGCCTAGCAGAGCATCCTGAAATCATTGTTAACCATCTGATTCTAAGCATCTCTTAACATTCATCCCCAAATAAATTAATTTGGAAAAATACGAATAATTATGTCCACCAGTGATGAACTAAACTACTCCTGCTCCCTCCCCAAAAGCAGTAATCTACATTGCGCTGTCTCATTTATACAGCCTATGGAACGATGTACTTTGGAAAAATAATCTGTGAAGTGTAAGTCTAAAGCTTTGAGACATCTGCTGCTCACTTTTCCCTCTTGGGTTCCTGCTATAAGCACATTCCTTCCTGCTCAATACATTAAACCCCAATCACAGTTGCTCTGAATAGCATAAAATTTAAAAAAAAAAAAAAAAAAAAAGAAGAAACTATTCAGATGCCATGCTAACTTATTTCTCCCTTCTGTTTACTTTTGTTGGAAGTGCCAGGAGCGGAAAAGACAGAAGTAGTTTTGGTAAAAACATGTAAAATTGAGATAGGCCTTAATGTATGTAATTATTCTTCTTGGTGAAAAAACACAATTAGTGTACTACTTGGGGAACATGAAAAGCATGAAGCATGGGGTATTTCTCATTTTGCAAATTCACAGGCTCATGGGATCTGAAGAATGCACGTAGCTTAAACCAAGCTAGTTAAAGTTTTTTGATAAGATGAAACCTGTAAGCCAACATTGAGAATTATAAAGCTGAATAATAAAGAAGTGCACCTTACTTATCACATTCATAATATTAACGGTGCAACCTTGCTCTCACTAAGAAACTAGAGCAGAACTGTGCTTGGAATACCAGCGGTCATCTCGGACACCATGGCCGGCGGTGACCAGATGGACCACATGTGACCACAACCAACCGTGGTGCCAAGAGGTTTGTTCCACTGAAAGCCTCAGCTTCCAGCAGCTGGCTTCTAGGCAGGCATCTGAGCAAGCTGGTAACAGGCAAGGGCTGTGAGCAGCAGTGCCTCAGGGGCCGTTCGTTCAGCCAAATCAATGCCTTAACTGCATCCTTCAAGGAACTGAATTTAAAAGAACAAATGCCTATAAAGTTCATGCCTGGACAGACAGTAGGATTTTCCAGAGATTTTAACGGTGCTCATGAACAGCTCTGGTGCCTCTGAAGGATGGTAGCATTAGTAACATAAGTGATTTCAGACAGATTTTTTTTTTCACAGTTTGAAATGTGGAGAAAGAGCAAAATGCTCTGCTCCTCCTCAAAGTCTCTTATATCCCTCTGAGGCGAAACCAAAGAAATATGAGAGGAATTTCTTGTAAAAAAATGCTTTAATGTGGACCCATTCCATATCATGTTTTCCAACAAAACTGTGCAGTACATTTTTTGCACATTTGCTAACATTAAACCTGCATAAATCACAAACATAAGCCTCCTAAACTGTTATAAAGCCCTAAACCTAACTTTCAATTCTTTTTTAACTGAAAGAACTTTTCTAATGACAAATAATTACGAAAAATTACAAATATAAAATTACAAATAATTACGTTGAAAAAGTTCCTTGATGTGTATCTGCAACTTCATCCCTGGAATCGCTGCCCCAACTAATATTTATAAGCCATGTTCTAACTTGAAAAACATGCATACCATTCATGAATTTTAAAAGTACATGTTCTATATTCAACAGCTAGAATGAGCTCCTGCATATTGAATTTGGCTCCTGCAGCATTTTAAACACACAAACTTGTATTTCTTGCTGTGCACAGGTCAGAAGATGGGTGGTGCTATAAAGATTGGCACAGATGTATCAGTTTCATAGCAGAACTGTACGGGCAGCAATTTCTTATGTCAAGTAGAAGCAAAGTGTGGTAGAAAATGTAAAAATTTCAAAGTAATAATTATAGCATGATCAAGTCCCCAGAATAATTCTCTAACAAACACTCTTAAAAATTCTAATTTAAAGGAGGACTTTGAAGCCCAGTGACTCAATTTGTATAGGAATAAAGCATCCATTCACTATTTAATCTGGAAGCAAATAGTAAGCAAAAGGCCAATTCTGAATCTTTATAAAGCATTTAAAAGAAAATCTCACCTCTGCAGCTGTGCCGTGACCAAGTAAGGAGGAAACAAATCTGTTACACATATTTTTAAGACAAATATGTTTCCATGGATTGCGCACATAGTCAATATGAGCCTGATTCTGCATCCATGTTTTTGTCGTTCTAAGGAATTTAGAGAAATTCTCTTATTAGAGAATAAGAAATCACACGTTATTTTAGTAATATATATGGCAATCCTCATCTGTCAGTTGTAGATAAATCACAAACATGTATGTGTGTGTATGTATGTACATACATATAAAAAATAACTTTCTGAACAAAGAAATTCCTTCCTCCATGATAAGAATTAACATGTAGTCTTTTGGATGCCATTTGTAGAACAATAAATGGAAAATATGTTCTTCTAATAGCAATGCAAAAAAGGCCACAATCTCGCTCATATAAAAAAAATTATTTATATACACACGTATGTATTTGGGGGGCAAGTTATTTATCTCACAGTTCAACAGAAAAACTGTAAAACCTTTGAGAATTTGCTTGTCCCTATACTGATGACTTCTGTACAAGTAGTATGTAAATAACAGCCAACTCAATGCACTACTCTAAAGCAGGCTCGCTTGCTGGCAGAGAGAAGCACATTCTTAAAACCTATTTTTCACTGACTTGCAGTGCCTGCTCTTTCTCCCATTGAAATCATTAGCAAAGCTCCTTTTCAGGGCACAAAATAAAGCTGGGGTGGGTTTTTTTCCCCCCTCATCATGTACACAGCTCAAGCGAAATGATTTGCAAGAAAAATTATGGAAGTAGCTCATTGTGTCAGGACTTGCATGTGCTTAAACTAAAAACTACAGCAAGTTGAAACAAATAATAATTGAAGTTTTCCATATTTGGGGTAAAAGTCATAGTAAATGATCTGTCAAAAGATCGCGCAGGGAATGAACAGAAAAAGTCAATGCGATGGAGCATGTCTGCCAAAAGCCTCTCTGGAAATGCAAAGTCAAATTCCATACCAAATACCTCTCTGATCCAATTCCCCACTAACTGGACATCCATGCGAATTATTTCACCATAACACAAACCACTGGAGCACGAGGAAAACTAAGGTTTTTTGCATTCAGATCCTATGATGTAAGCACTGCATCAAGGATATTAAAGTGTCAGCAAAGGGCCGCTGGTATAAATACCAAGTAACATAAAAGACAAAAGGAGATTACAGATGCTGCAGCAAAAAGACACCATGAGAAAAAAAGGTTAGCAATGGGAAAAAAAAGAAATCCGGGGACAGGAGTAAATGATATTAAAAATATTATATGGAAACAAAGCATCTCAATGTGAATTATTTCAACAAGGCACAACACAAGAAACATGGATGACTTTGGTCCTAGGGGAAAGCACCTCAACTCTGTTCTTCCAGCTCAAGCCTCACTGCTCCTGGAAGGGCGAGATCTCAGGCCCTTCCATCTGTCTTTATCCACTTCTTTCTTTCTCTCCTCGCTGTGCAGTCCTGCACTCTCCTTTAAACCAGCTGTGCTGCTAAAAAGCCTCTGTGAGACAGTTCAAATGACTAACAGCAAGACAATACCCAGGATTGGAGTGGGAGGTTTGGAGGGGGGAGATGGGATTTTTCTGCTGGATTAAGCGGTGGTATCAGGAGTCCAGCAAGTACCGCTTCTGGCACAAGCCGGGTGATGCAAGTGTGATGACAGGCGAGATCGCTCCCTTTTAGCGGCAACAAACTATCAGATCTGAAATCTTTGCTTATGCTGAGAATCAGAGCCCAGGTATGAGGACACCAAAGTTTTTCTAACATGGGCAAACCACTAGAATGATACAAACTTAAAGGCTTCACCAAGAACTCAGACGGCACATCCCCTCTTCAAAACACTTTAAGGAAGCCTACCCAGGTAGCCTAACTCTCCTGTCATCTGAGTGAGGGCAAAGAAATTTGCCAAGGGTCATGGAGATGAAGTTTCAGAGCTGTTGCAAAATTTCGGAAGATTATGCTCTTGTCTGCATCTCTTAACCCTTCAAAAAAAGACTACATGTAGCAGAAGCACAGACTTAGTAAGATCTTGGGTAGGACAGCGTGTCTTGAGTACTCAGCACTCAGCTTTGTGCCCACTTAATGCATGAGCAGACACAGCATACAGCGATGCAGCATCATGCAGGGACACACAAGCTACATCGAGCAGCAAGAACATGTAGGTACACCACCAGTGATGCCCTCTCAGAGCAAACCAGACCCGCTCAAAGCTACCGTTACCTACGTGCTGGCCCAGCAGCAGGCCAGGAATACTGCGTTGCACTGTGTGAACACACCAGATTACTTGGAAACAGCTTAGATATTTTTAACCACACTGCGCGGTACAAATATGCCCTTAAGTCCTACTGTGCTACAAGGCTATCTCTGGGTGGACAGATGGAGCTGATTTATTCATTAGGCGAGGTCACAGTCTGTCCCTTTTTGTCTAAAGAACATTACGAACAGTGTGGAAACGCAGGAATAGGGAGGGGTTTAAAAAGATATAAAAACCTCACTCAGTTCCTCAGGGCTCCAGAAGACATAACGAAAATCCCAACAGTGGGAAGCGTGTATCAACCACGGATGCGCAGAGCAAGATAGCTCTCGTTCACTGTGGTTCTTAGAAGGAAGAATAACCAGTGCTGGAGAGAGGCACAGTATCATGAGCAACTGCGTGACTGCCATGGGGACCAAATATAAACACCTGTCCAGACTAAATGTATGATTTATGCAAACACATGTACACTCTGAAATACGGTGGGTAAGGCAGGATGCTGCTCAGTGTGGGAATAAGGAGCTGACGTTTGCTTGCAGAGGCAACAGTTCACTTGGGTGCCCGTGTCCGCTGTATTTACATAGATTTCCAACGTCCGCTAATTTCCCTGAAATTTGGCTGGATAGAAGTCAGGCTGAGTCAAGCAGCTGAGCATGTTGTAGACACATGTCACTTTTTCGATATATACAGGTCAAGAAAGGAGGCCCACTGCATTTGGAGAAGACAGGAACTACCATCCAATTAAAAAAAGCCTAAAACCCAATTATATACGTGGTTGCCTGATAAACTGCTCAGGCTGTTACACAGAGACGGAAGCAGTGTAGACAGCTGGCAGCTCAGGGCTTGTGATTTCCCCTCCTAATATCTGCAATATGATCAATATTTAAATAAGTGAAATTACTAATTTAATGGTAGAGGCCAATGGAGGTGAATTGTAAGAGGTCTGGCTCTTCAAATTAGAGTGAATGCTCATTTTAATGTGGATTTTACTATGCTGTGTACTTATTTTGGAGAAGTCCAAAACTTTTCAGGATTCAGGATAGGAAAATGAACTCAATACATGTTTCAATACAGTACCTTCACATGCGTTGCACAGAAATATTATCAGAGAAAACAATGTTTGATTACTCTCACTATCGAACCCAACCTGCATCATGGGCAGGCTTCAAACCTTTAGGTTAAAGTAACAGTTATGCCTGCGCATATTTTCCAAACAGCTTAGTAACTGAGGCAGGAATGAGAAGCTGCCCAGCAAGGGCTCAGAGCTTGGACAAAACAAACTCTTCGCTCTCCGCTCTTGAATGTCTGGTGGCACAGTGGCTGGATGAACACATCCAAGGACTGTAGTCAACACTGTGGCATATCCCCTGCTCTGTGACAACAGAGCCATGGTGTGATGAACATGCCTTAGCACTGCTGGGCTTTCAGAGGATTTAGTTGCCAGCTATGGTTCTGTTAAGGCCGCGTATGCTAAGATCATCAAACTACTTACTGGAGTGAATATTAGTAGAAGAGCAGGAGATGCATCCCTTACCTCAGGATAACGCCTCAGCAAAATGTCAAGTTCCAGAGGAAAACCGTGTACTCGGAATCTCTTGATTATGTTAGAGGAAATCTAATTACTGACCTAGTTAGATTAAATTTTAACAGCAGAATATGATCTCAGCCTGCAGACGCCCAGCCCAAAAAGATGAAGTCTAGCAAGGTTACAAGCAACTGAAAACGGGTTCTTACAAAAATAAGTGAAGCAACTTAAGCATAAGAAGCATTACCAGTCCTATCTATCATTATTTAGAAACCTCTATTTCAGAAACACAACCGTGTATCCTCCTTTCCAGAATAAAGTCGCGTATGAACATTAAGCATTTATGAAGACAATCAGGTACACCTCAGAATGTATACTCGATAATTCACTGAATAAGTAATCAATAAACCCAAGAACCATAAAAAGGAAATAGCACCGATAAAATACTTTTTTTAAAAAATTCCTTTAATCACAAACGTAGCAACCATTGAATTCCTCCTATAAAGTCTGCCTTTTTATTTGACAGCGAAAAAAGGTTAACAACTGAGTATTTTTAAAAAGCAAGACGATGAAAAGGTATTACGCTCAGAACTCTAGTTGGTTGGAATGATTTTTAAAAATGATACCTAAAAGGGTAACTTTTGGTTAAAAGAAAACTGAAGTTAAACACAACTAAAGAAGTTGTTTAACACCAAAACAATCAATAGAAACAAGGAAGTGAAATTCCTCAGGAGATTTACTGTATGGATAAACTGATAGATGTAATCAACTTTGCAGTAGCCTGAAGTGGTAATATCCTTCAGCTAAGCATAACGAATTCCTGCCCATCTAATTACAAAGTTAAATAGCATTTTTTAGATGTAACACCTTTTGTGTCCCACAGCGGGGATACGATAGCAGCATGCTCCCAGTCAGCTCCCGCAGCTGAGATGACAGGCAGGAAATGCTGAAGCCGTGGTGAGATGTTCAGAGTCAGCACTGTTCCCATACAGGGAGTAAACGCGCTGTCACTAGACCCTTCCCAGGGCTGGTAACTTAATAAGTTACAGAAGCTGGACTTAAGTTTGCACTAAAATTTTTGTTCACCAAAAGTGGTATTTCTCAGGGGAAGTTGTAGATAAATATTAAAATATCTTGGGCCATTTAGTTTCCTTCACACACACTCTGTGCTTTAATCAGCCAAAAGCTTGAATTCCCACTTACGACTGTTTTTCCCTATATGCAGACAGAAAAGGAGAAGAAAACCTCACATTTTAAGCAATTAGCATAATCTGATTTTTCAGTGAGATCATCCTTCCTCATTATCCCGAAACACTGCAAATTACTCTCCGATATGACTAACCTCCTTCTGCAAAGCACAAATAGTCCTGGGGCCATCATGGAACATAACAAAACAAAATTGCTGCTTGCAAAGAACAAAATCAAATCAACATTTCTAATTCAGATGGATACATCTGGTCTAGGAAGTGAGCAAGACAACAAGGAATTTGAATTGGTCTCATCCCTGGAGTTTGGGTTTTGACCCTTGACTGATCACTGTGTTTTAAACAAAGCAGAATTCATTAGTCAGTACCCCCAGCTGGGCAAGAGACCCAGCTGGATATGCTGCCCATGAATTAACTACTTCTCAGAGTAAACTGGGATCAAAATGGGCTTCCAGAAGGAAAACGTCAAGAGATTAGCATTTTATATTGATGAACAATGGCTGCTTAGAGCAGAGCTTTTGGAGCCATTCAGCATCTACCCCTTTCCACTTCTCGACAGCCAAGTTGCATCTTAAGGGAGGTGAAGGAAAGGTATGTATAAAGCAGAGATACACTCTGGATTGCCATGTCTCCTTCACCTATGTCAGACACGCACAACGGGCTAAAGACCTTCTGCAGCGTCCAGTTCTGTTCTGCTGGAAGAATCCACCTCTAGCTATAGGAAACTCCTTTCACAGTTAAACTTCAGGAGACAGGTGACATTAACAATAATTAGTTCAAAACAAAAAAAAAGTGGGACATGCAAAATACACAATACCTGTGTCATGACAGTCTTAGACAGTAGATTCTAGAAGCTAATGGTTAACACAAATGCCACCAGTAATTGTGCAGACATTATCATCGTTATGAACCTCTTGTTTTACAAATTGTGGCTAACATAAATCATTCCGCAAAAGTTGATGAAGTCTGAAGTGGCCACAGAAAGTTACAATGGAATCATGGCTACTGCAAATGAAGCAGAAATGTTTGAAATGGTTGAACCTAAATTCATACTAATCATAAAGTCTGTAGAAAACATATCAGAATGGACTGAAGCTGGCTACTGAGGAATTTCTGGTTTACATATAATTTAAAATAGCAACAGGCAGAGTAAAAGAGCACAAAGGTAAACACTAAATTTCACAGCTCTTACAAAATTGGCTGCAATATTTCATAAGAGATGAGAAATATTTATTCCTGGATTGAGCAGTCATTCAAGCAGGAAAAGAGCTTTGTAGCCTGGCCTTCCTCAACATGATTTACATCTTCGCCATCTTTGGGTACAGGCTCTGAAGAAATGCTTTGAAATTGCACACTCAATTCCCTTTCTTGATCAGGGTTGTCCATTGGTTGTCCTCAATAAAAGGAGGCCAGAGCTGCTTTCCACAACTACCACCTTTTGGGGTGGTAGGTTTCATGTTGCAGAAGCTCAGCTTAGGGTTGTGTATGTACAAAATAGAACTACCACGTGCTGAGCTGACAACACGCAAAGTTACAATGGCTACGAGTAAGAAAGCATAGTCATCTGCAGAGTGGCACTTTCAGGCTGAATGCAATTAACAAGCTCCACTGCAAGAAGAATGGAGTTTATAAGAGTTATACGTTACTAAGTTTCATTTTTTCCCCTCTGAGGAAGAGGAATCATTAAAATTCTAGAACAAAACCAAAGGAAGACAGATCACACATTAGACCTGTTAGAATAAAACAACAATATCCTAATATGAAATATGGAAGGGTACTCAATTCTTGTAATACCTTATTCCATAAAAATAACTGTCTTCACATTTAATGAAATCATACCAGCTGCTTCCTCCTTATTCTACCTATCGTCATCCTGTTGTGGTTCCAACCTGGACCATGTGCGACCTTCTTTCTGGTTAAAAGAAGCAGCTATGCAAAATATCAGTTGCATTTCTACATCTCTCTGAACCGTGTAGTGTATTAGGCAAATAAGCATCCCTAAGTCTGCAGTTCTTGCAAACAGCAGTGAAGAACATCAATGTTACACATCCAATGCTACTGCCCTCTCCAATTGCAAGAGAGGACAGCGATCACAGAACCATTATTTAAAGACTAAATTATTACAAATTCTGTTGGAATTCAACTGAGTCATAGTCATAAACTTACTATTTTTAGTATGCTAGATATAAAATCATATATATAATACAGTTAAGTGTTAAAAAGAAGTCATGAATAACAGTGAAGGCAAAAATTCGGCATTTGATTCTATGTAAAGGGGTAGTATGTATTTCTGGGATAAGCTTCAGAGGGTATATAATAACAGAGCCTTTTTTATTTTTTTAAGCTCATGCATACTATATACAGACAAGGCAACAGAATTGTCGACAAATTAAAGTACTTTAGTAATAACAGCTGCAAGCCTGCTCTTTACTTAGTACATTTCTCCTTTGAAAGTCATTACTATCTCTTCAGCAAGCATCGGTCCTCGGAGTATTACAGAAGTCCATTTAAGAGGAAAAACAGAAGAACACTCCAAATGCTCAAAGTTTTACTGATATTTACAAAGCTCAGACATCTGAATACGAGTCTGTTACCAGCCAACATGCTTCATGACCTGTAAGCATTCAACATGGCAAGAGATCTAAATGCTCCCAATGCTAGAAAGGACAACTTTGAAAGTTAAACACAAAATATTTGAGCAAACTATTTTTTTTGAGTGAAATAATTTTCCTCTCTGGTCAGAGATGAACTTACTAGGAAAAACCAAAAATACTTAGTATGTTATCATCTTAACATTTTATTCAACATGAAAAAGTTTAATAAGTTCTTAACTAACTTTCAGATACAATACCATATTTTGTTAAATTTTAATTAAATCATGGGTTGTTCCTTAGAACACTGGAAGCTAAAGATGACCTATGAGGGGAAAATAAAGGGTAACTCATTTTTGTGACCCACAAAAGTAGACCAGACTCAATGATTACCACGAGGAAGTTTACCCTTGCTTGTTTATATCAAGTTTCATTTCTGCACTTCCTAGCAGTCCCCTTGGAAGATCAGGAGTCAAATTCTGGTGCTCAGTGCACCCACTAAACATATAACCAGTTAAGTCACTTTTGAAAATCTGGTTAATATTCATGTCCAGAGTCTTTCTTTTTCTAATATATGCCAACTTAAACACTGAGCTGCTTCTATTTCAGAATAGCAACGACCTACTAGCAAGAGATGTTGAACTGGCACAATGATATTTACAGTTCCCACCTTTTGCTAGAGAGGAAGGAAAAGGATGAAAACAGGACATCCATCAGGTTAACAGGAAAAGTAGGAAAAAAGCCTGACTAAAAGTACCCAACTTTGCAATGAATATATTCCATTCAATAGCCAGCTGGGAGACACATTTTAATCAAGCTTCTAGCCAAGACTCCAGATATCTATGTCTGTAATCATTTCTGCATTTGTTCTTTATATTTAATATAGAATCATAGAATCATAGAGTATCTTGAGTTGGAAGGG
>WAAD01036918.1:0-22008 GCA_013389945.1 Fregata magnificens | reverse complement strand
ATTTTCCTTTGTGTGTTTCTTCCATGCAGTAATTAATAAGGTGAACATTGCCATCAAAGTTTACTGAACCTTGTCAAACCGCTGTTAAACTTGGATAAGTTCCATCAAATTTATTGAACTCTGTCAAATTATTATTTTACCNNNAAAACATATCAACCATTTGTTTGGACTTAAACCAGAATGCAGGAAAGCAGCCATGGTTCATTGAAGCAATGCTACCCAAGAGGAGAGTGGAAGTGAAGTAAAATACCCACATTGACTGAGTTTGTACAATTTGTTGCACTTAAAGCTGAACCAATTTTCTTGATGCTTTTTCAAGCATGAACTTTTTTTCTGGCTTATTGTCTGGAATCATGTTAGCGCTTCTCTCTGCCTTCAGCGTTACCGAAGGACATTTTTCCCTGACTCTCTCTAGACCAGTTTGTGTTATGTTCCGGCAGAAATCCACATGGAGCGTTTGCAGTGATCCCCCATAGAGGGTCACTGCTTCTAGTGTCCGGTCAGTGATCCGCACACAATTTTCCAGTTTGAGCGTCTTGAGGTTTGGGCAGTTCTTGAGAAGAAGCAAGATGCAATCGTCTGTAACGTGGCCGCATCCAGAGAGGGTCAGAGATAGCAGGTTTGGACATCTGAAAACACGATCGTTACAGGTGAGATGAGGGGAAAAATAAATAATAGAGCTTGGAGAAGCTAGTATAGTAAAGAATAAATAAGAAAGTTAGAAAAATACCTCCTCTTCCATCAGGAAGGCTAAGAAAGCATGAGTAGGTGGGGGTGTACGTAGATCTTAATGCTCAGCTTTCCTAATCGCAAAACTTACCTTTGCTTTTTCTGTTGGTAGCAACATCTACAGGTCAGTTGGCATAGTGAAGAAGGGGATGTGGATGCCTATTAAAGCTGCAGCTGCCTTGTTTTTTCTTAAGGAGTCACATGGTGCTGCGCTTCTCCAAGCGCAGCGTATGAAGACCCAGTAGAGATGAGATTCAAGTCAGGATGAATTGGAGGTCAGTTGAGTGAAGAGGCTGCTGTGTAGACACGCCGAGCGTGGGCAAGTAAGGCACTCCCCACTCTTGATTTTACGGGGATTACTGGGTGAATTTCAGCTCTTTGGATTGACTGAATAGGTGCCCGCTACTACCTAAGAGTGTTGATGTTTGAACCCCACACAACTCTTAAGCCTTCCTTCAAATCATTGAAACTGGTAAGGGTAAGAGCTCTATTGTTAAACAGTGATGCAGCAAATTAAAAAAGCTTTCTTTTTTGTTGCTTGGGTAGCCCTGGGAAAGTACAGAAAAGGCCTGCTCCAAGTCAGTGTGTTGATGACTTATACTAACTCTCCTTGTGCAGAAAACTGGAGCAGACCAGTTATCACTAGCTGTTGTGCTGACTAGGCATGTTTGCAAGGNGCTATCCATCTGTTGAGCTAAATGCAGCTTCATGTTTCTCTATTAGCACAGGACTTCTTTCAGTTCTGTTGTTGCAGGGACAAATTATTTGCGGCAATGCTAATGCTGAGCTTGTGAGACCTTTGGACAGAACTATTAGCCTGCCTCCGTCCTATAAGAACTGTAAGGTGTCCGTAAGCACTTCCGTACAAAGACTTGTGCTTACAGCCTGTATCACGGTTTTAGGTGTACAACAGCAGCAGGGGCAAAGAAGGGGCTCTGCCATCATTGCAGCATTTTCTTTTGTCCTTAAAAACTGGTACATAGTAGATTCCTCTTTCTCTACATCCCACCCCATCCCCCTAGCTGCTGCTTGACTTCACCTTTTGAGCGGAGGTAGTGAAGTGAGATCATGTCAGCTGCATGATCTTTTTTTTACTCTTTTCCTTTACACTTACGAACAGTTAGAAAAACAAATGTTTTAAAGCAGGCAAGGTCAAGAAAGGCTCCACCCTCCCACCTCTTGTGGCTTCATCAAGAGAATAAAAGTACTCCAAACTCGGGGAGAAAAGCTGTATATTTGTTTAATTTGCATTTTATTTTGCACAGAATGCTAGGAATTTTGTTCGGATGGAAATGCTTCCAATGGGTTGCTGCCAAAAAAGGCAGGAGCTTGTCTTAGGAAGGCTAAAATGGATGAAGTGGGAGGCGGGGGGTGAGTGGCAATATAAACTGTCATTTTCAAGAGTTCAGTTTAACTTGTGGAACCGAATCCATGTAAGGCTGAATTTTTATGGACTTTGAGATTGCTTACTACCCAGGCTTTGCTTTGCATTTTGTCCAGCAACCAGTTTGGGGTTCTGGATTCTGCAGAGGAGAAAGGCACTTAAATGTTAAACCATTTCTGCAGAGCTGTGGTCTTGTGTCCTCTTTCTGAATCCTAATTTGTGATGGCAAAAATTGGAAATAGTTAAGTGTGGCCTCATGGTAGACAGTCCAGTGCC
This sequence comes from Fregata magnificens, assembly GCA_013389945.1. Classification (NCBI taxonomy): domain Eukaryota; kingdom Metazoa; phylum Chordata; class Aves; order Suliformes; family Fregatidae; genus Fregata; species Fregata magnificens. Next base: position 19,619 of record WAAD01036918.1, on the reverse strand, counting down.
AAAATGAGAGAATACTTCCTCCTGTGCCCTCCTTTGTAGGCACAGATGTGCTTCCTAATGACACTTTGCTAATTAATCCAAATTTTTAATTGGTTGTTCTAGAACAGTTACTTCTGAAATTTTGTACTTGCAACTTAACGTTGTGTTCTGAACCTACATTTCTGCCCTTGGTTGGAGATTGCACTGTTGCTGGTTCTCACCAAGACACTGTGTCCTGTCAGCATCCTGTAATTTCTTGGGGTTTTTAAATTGTTACTTCCAAACAGAACTTTTTGTCTTCCGTGTTGTGGCACAAAGCTGAGGGCTGGCTGTGGCACAAAGGTGTGCCGTTTCAGGATAGGCATCGACATGCCCCTTTCAGCTCTACTCTAGGACACCACAGCCATCCTCAGTGTTACTAAAACACTAGGATTGGCTCTACCCCATTTGCTCCTCTTAATGCAATTTAACCTTTTTTTCTTAGAGCTGCTTTGTAGCAGTAAAGCTGTTACGTAAGAAATGGTGTGTACCCAGAGCTGCTTTTCCATAGTAGTTTTCCTTTACTGTAGTTTATAAAAAGCCTAGATAGAGTTAAATTTCTGTATAAAAGCAGTATTTATTTCTTAGAATGAAACAAATTTGGTGTTTAGTAACATGTTTAATGAACTTGGGTTTGTTACCTACAGTCGCTATTTGAAATCACGTCTTTCCTCTAGCCCCTCCCCCCAGGACAATGCTTTGCACTGCCAGAAGGCTAATTTCAGTTAAGCAGCAACTCGGTAGGCAGTATTGCACTTTCCTGTATTAATTATTCATTCTTAAAAAAAAAAAAAAAAAAAAAGCCTTAAGGAAAGTCAATATGAAGTATACGCTATTGCCACTATAAAACCAACTTAACACTATATTAGAACCGCAAAGTCAAAGCACTCACGTACTTAATGCTCCATTTCAGGTAGGATGTATGGAGTAAATAGCTCTTAATTGTCTCATTTCAAGGCAGTTAACCTTTCCAGTAGACGTAGAGTTTCGCACCCAAAGAACGTACCTGTTGCAAACTTCTAGTAAAAAATCATTGACAGTGTTTTCATGCCTGTTACAGAAGTCTTTCTGGAAATTGTTTTTCATCCAGTCCTCAATGTTACACACCTTGACTCTTTCTGAATACCAGCAGATGGACAAGTATTTTAAAGCAGGTCCCAGGAGAAAATTATCCTTCTTTAGTTCCGCTGGAGAATGAAAGTTCAACAAAGACCACAGTAAAGGATCCTGAAACACTTCTAGTAGCTTGTGACATGTTTTTGCTAAACTTTTCCTACTATTGTTGTCCAGAAAAGAAAATAGATGCAAAAGGCATTCCCGATTCAGCTGGGTTATATGCATTGCCTGTCAGAGCGTGTCAGAAAGAAGACAGTCTCCTGGCCTTCTGGAATGACGGCAGTGCTGGAGGGGGCTCAGAATCACCAGAAGGCTGTTGCACATATATGGCTGTGGAATGGTGTTTATTTTTGGCGAACAACTGGTGCAGAAGCTAAGAACAGGGAAAAGAAATGCCCCTGCATGAAACTCTTGTTCTGTTTCTACAAGGGAATGGAATGGGCATGTCGAATAGCAGCACTTGACTTTCACAAAATACTTCCTTAAAAGGGATTTCTTTCCTTTTAGGCACTTCTGAAGTTTAGCAAAAAGTTCCCGTGCCGAGTTACTGAACCAGGGCGTGGGGGCAGGGAGCATAGCTACAGCTGCAAGGAGTAGCTTTGCCAGCCTCTCAAATTTGGAGGATTTGGCTTTCCGAGGGGAAGACTGTTTTTGCAGGATGCAACAGTTTTAGCCTTGATATTTGTTAATTGATTCTTCTACAGTTGCGCTTTTGCTTCACATTCAAGGGCTGTTATACTGGATAATGAACTTTCACGAACAGCTTGTAAAATGAGTTGAAAAATTCCCTGGGTGCTTTAAAGCGCACACACACAAAGTCTGCAGCTTCAATTTACAAGCCTCAGACTTACGGGCAGTTTCCTGCACACTGTTACTTGAACAAAGCAAGCTAGCTATTTCCCCAGCTTTTGCATGAGGAAAGTTGCGATAAGCAGGAAGACACGCATGGGAACAGCAAGTCTACGTTTAGCTGCTTGTAGACTTGTGCTTTTAATAAATAGATGTCTTCTAGTAGCTCGAGTTTTACAAGTTTTCTTGTGTTGCTGATGGTTTTGTAGGTTTAGTTCTGTTACCGTAGACTGGGCATTTTTGGTGGGAAAAGAATATATAGAATTGGTTTTAGGAATAAACGTGTTTGTTTTCCAGTAATGAGAGAAACTTTAGCAGAAGGTCTCTCGCAGAAGAAAAATAAAGCTACAGCAAATGGCAGGTTGGAATTAAAAGCAACAATGGACAGCCCTGTAACTTTCATGTTTGTGAAATAAAAATGCTTGAGATGATTGAGGTAGTTCGTGCCCATCTTCTGTCTGGTGGTAATACAGGAAAATAATACATTCAAGTAATTAGTAGATATTAACAGTGAAACAGCCCTGCAGGAATTTCTGAAGTGAATTGCATGTTTTTAGTAGCTGGGAGATTTTAGGTACCTATGCATTTTAATTGGGTTTGTTTCAATATGTGACAGGGTTGAGTGGGACCAAAGTTCATCTTTTCCTTCTTACCCTGAGAAAGCAGTTTGAAATCCAACTCTGAAAAACAGGATTTGAAATTCATTTGCAGTTTGCAACAATCAAACTTGAGTAGTATGTGTGCCTACACACAGTGACTCAAAAAAATGGCAAATGTGGATCTGTTTAATTCTTTGGAGTTAGTAATTTTCTATTATATACAGTAAGCTGTGCTTAACAGTTGCCAGTCTTTTTGGTTTCGTATCCTCTGTCATTTAATATTTTCCTTGAAATGAGGAGGAGATTCCCGCTCCCCACCCACGCTCAGAAACAGGCTATGGGCAGTGGCATGAGTACTTTACAAAGCCACGGAAGGGCCAAGAAGAGTAGATGATTTCACATACCAGGTAAGCCAGTCACTGGAAAACAGCAGCTTAAATGGTGTGCCAGCAGTTGGTCTTTGTGCTCATACTAGCATTTTCAGCTCTCGCTCTGTCTGTTCATCCTTTTCAGAATTTACCTTCATTTTTGAGCGGGTTTAAATAGTTGAGACTGCTCAGAGTTGTAATAAACAGAGGAATATTACTTACAAAAAAAACCCCCAACACACAAGCACACTTGAATGACAAGGTTACCATTGCGAGGATGGACTCTTGAACCACACAGAGGATGTGCACCACGATCTGACGTAAAAATTAACAGCTGTTGGGTGACAAGGCCCTTGAAAATTGAACAGCAGGTCCCCTTTGGGTTTAGATGCTAAGTAAGTTTTGGTAGAGGTGTTAAACTGGGAGGGAACACTGCGATTGCTTTCTTTTGTTTTCCCCAGAACAAGTTAAAATACTCTGCCAGCCGTGTTCAAAGGATTTACACTAAGGATATTCCGCAAGCCTGCAGAAGGACAAGAGGAGTTTCATTTTCTAAGGAAAGGAGACACTTTAATGGCACACTTTCCATAAACACGCTGTGTGAATGAGCTATAATTCACATTCAACACGGAAATGCTCCAGAAACACACAAGATGAGCACAGTCAGTAATCCTCACTGAAAATTACACACTAGATTTTAATGGTAAACAATTACAAGTATGGCACTACAGTACTTGAGGATATCCTAAAGCACACTGGAATCAGTTTTCAAGGTGCCGATTACCTCATCAGTAAGACACAGACACATCAGTAATGGAACGTTGGGGAAACTTTTGAACACCACGTGTTACGCTTTCCATTGATTTAGCAAAATCCTTAGAACTGGCCTCCTGCTTTTAATACAAGTCCACTGTCCTTGCCTGTCTGAAAGCTTTAAACTCTCCTCAGGCTGACAGCTGTTGCCACCTGGCAGGCACCTTCTGAGGAGCTCTCTTTGTCAGTGCCTTAGAGTTTCGCATAATGCTGCACTTCACAGCTCGCTATACAACACGCTGAAGCAGAAGTATTCCGAGAGCTGGCCATTTTGCAGTTTTGTTTTACGTAGACGTGGCTAAACAATTACTAACAAAAGGACAACCTTTGATCAGACAAATTTTGGTGAGAAATATGCAAGTCTTTGAACTGTAGGGAGCAGTTGTCGCTTGCAGAGCAGTCACAAGCAAGAAAAAAATTCTTGCCTGTTAGTGTGTGCTATGATCAGCAGTAAGTAGAAAAGAAACATTTGGCTTAAATGAAATGAGATATTCCACCCCCTGCCACAGGCTAGTAGATAAATATAGGATATACAAGTAAGGTTAAAAATTTAATACTAGGCCAGGTGCAGTATATGTTACTGGTTCAGTGCTCAGTTACTTCTTTTTTCTTCTTTTTTTTTTTTTTTTTTGACACCACACTGACTAGAATACAGTGGATAAGCAAAGTTCTCCACCAGGAAGAGAAATACTTGTGTTGCCACAACAAACTGTTCATACTGTCCATCTGGGTTTGCAGTGGGAGAAAGTTAAATTAGGAAAGGATTTACAATGTACTTGTTCCAGCAAAGCATATGGCTGAGTCCTTATCACCAGCTGCTGCAAGAACAAGACTGACGTGATTGCATTGTGTTCCCATGGCCATGTCTCAAATGGACCGTGCTGGATGCCCTTGCCCAAGACCTTAATGTTACAGAGCAAATGTTACTGAAAGGAAATGGAGAAGTAGAAGCTGCTTAAAGTAAGTAAGTGAATGTTGCTGAAGATTACAGCTTTCTAAAGCTTCTAAAAATACAAAAAGGCACATTTACATCACTGGTTTGCGAGAACACTGCATGCACCTGACTACTGTAAGTTAAACTGCTTCTGGCCCAGAGCTAGTTGTGTATTTCAAGCTTTGTAGTCTCAAAACTAAAAGTCTAAAGCAGTCCAATCCACAGAGCATGCAGCCAAAACGCAGCTATAGATGGAATCTGCTTTACTTAACTCCCCGACTAGCTGTGAGCAGTAAGGCTGCCCGTTCAGGGTAATAATGTGGTAAGACACTTCACTTGCCCCGCACACCAATGAAGGCTGTCAAATACCTCTTTCTGCCTGCGTAAATGATAACAGCTACCTGTTCGAATTAGAAGACAGGCTCTGGCTGCAAGAAACAGAGAAATGGTAGGTGACAAACTATCTACAATTTAAAGCAATGAATAGTTCTATTTATTGTTCAACTTAAATGAAAGAAGACATCCTTATATATGTTGCTTAATGTATCAAATAATAATCACAATAGATTTTAACTAGTGTACAGTTTACATATTCATACACCATTAGCAATGCTGAATGCTTTCTGCAGTTTTATATTAAGCCAATGTCTGCCTTTCTTGGTTTAAGATGCTGTGAAAAAGCTATGAAGAATGACATTTTAAAAGCCATCTGACTGTGACTTCTCTTTATACTTGTCAGTGTACAGCTAGCGGGTAACCCATAGCAAGGAAATTGATACGTACTCCATGTGCACCAGGTTGAGCTACGGTACAATCTGCAGGGAAATTTTTGCTGTGTACTACGATGTCTTTCAGAAGCATTAACTAAAAAGGGTAACCACATTTTACTTGAGTTCTTGTGTGTTTTCAGACTCCTGTATTTTACTGTTATCACAGCTTAAAAGGTGGTGCTTGATTGTGTGACTCTACATTAAGCAAAATCTACTCTTACTCCCACGCTTTTGAGATTTTTTTTTTTTTTAGGAGTGTCCGATTCCTTTCTAAGCACATGGGGGCTAGCTAGAAAAGGATGGGGTCGGGGAAGAGAACTGCAATGTAGCATTTGTCACATTTGAGATTTTTTGGAGACTCCTGGCTTTTGCAAGAGTGGTTTTCCTGTCCACCTTTTTTCAATCTTATTGGCTGACTTCCACTCTCCAGAACTGCAGTAGAGCTAAAAATTCAATTTTCTTTTTAACAGGTCACATAGCCAAGTTTTAGAAATTGTGTCATGCCTGCAGCGTTCGTCTAGAGACCGTAAATAAAGATCCTACACTGGGCCAATGCATAAATAGTAGGGCTACCCGAGTCTGCTGCAGTCAACAAGCAGTCTTGGCTCATCAACTCCCACCAGGCAGGCTATGCTGTGACACTGAGCATCTTCCCTTTAGTTTGCAGCTGAACTGGTAAAACAATTGTCACGTGGAGCATCTGGAACACCATCCGCCTCCTTTCAGTTTTAAGTAAGTAAGTGAACTGCAGCCATTTAGTGAACAGGAGCTATATTTAGACCTAAGACTGTTCTCACAAACCCCAGACTTTGGGGCTGTACTCCCAATTCCCACCAGGATGGAGGGTTGGGGATCCCACTGCCATGAAGTCTCCAAATAAGTGTTCACGATCAAATTTCAGGCTGACAGTCTAAACCAAGAGATGTCTAAGGCAATTCAGGTTCGGTTAAAAAAACATAAGTCTCAACACAATTTAGACATGTATATATTTTAAGATTTTTTTTTTTTTTTCTAAATTTGAAGGGGGGAGAGCAGAGCATATGTGAGGAATACTTGAATTAAACTGCAGTGTAGATACAATTGAACCAACTGTTTATTTACAATGATTCCTGAAAGTCAGCAGCCTGAATACACACCAATATAGCAGCAATTACCTGGTCTATTTAATGATGCCACATCTCCTCTCTTCTGCAGACAAAGAATGATTGTTCAGAGGTCACTGTTTAGCTTCTTGCACGAGGGAAAATAGTACGTGCAAACAATTCCTTGATTTAAAGACATTAAATCGTATCTACGTAACAGCTGTGAGAACAGCATGAAGTTGTATTGCTCTTCATAATCAGAAGCACATTTATCTTGCTTGTAAGGAGGATAGAAAGCTTCTCTGATGTAAATGTGCCTTTAGAAAGTGAGAACTGAAAACATTAATATAAAAAAAGTCCAATAACTAAGTATTTCATGAAACTATACATATAAAAATTGAGTTATCACAACTAAGCAGCAAATCAAAATCTGCTGAGGTTTTCTGGTATAACTAAAAAAAAAGTTAGTTTGTGTCCAAGTTCAGTAAGTCAAATGCTACCCTTGACACGACAAAACTAAAACCCACAAGAGGAAATTGAAAAGTGCACAATGAAATTAATAGTCTTGGATCAAGTATTTATGGAAAAATGGAAATGTTCTGTCTGGTGTACTTGATAAGTGAGAATTAGAAGGAGGTATTAAAGTTTATCTGATCCAGATTTGGCTTGCCGTTCCACGTAGAAGAGGATGTAGGCCTTGGCCTTTACCACAGTCTCCTCATCGGTCAGAGTTACAGTACTGTCGTTGAAATGGAACCAACGGCCTTCGTGAGCTGCGTAGGCGGTGTAATGTCCAGAGCCAACGCTGTCAGCAGCGGGGAGGCGGGGAAAGAAAGGACAATCAGAAGGAGACAGAGCACCTCATTCTCTGATGCATTTTTCTATTGGGGCTAAGAGGCTGCCAGGAACCAGAGGAAGAAAGGAACTGACAGCCCTCCACAACAGTTGGTAAGATGCTTCCCTTCTTAATCTGTGGGGCTCAAAGTTTTATGTTAGGGGAAAATAATCACTTACTGGGATGAGCTGAAAGGCTTTTTTTATATTAACTTATTAGCAGCCCAGAGTTTTTGTGCAAGCAAGGCTTCTTGCAACACTGAACTCCCACGTTTGCCTACATAAAAATGGAGTCTATTATCTGTTACTACTCAAACATTCAGCCATAAAAATTTCTCTATGCTCTATTTTCAGAAATCTTTCCCATTTAGGTCTAGAGAGACTCACAGAGTCCAAATATAATCAAAAGCACTGACAGCAAAACTAATCCCAGAACACCAAGAACAAAATTTTTCAAGTTCATCTTAAACAGATCCACGTCTTGGAGCCATACATCTTGAATCTAACACACCAGAACTACAAACCCATCAATTTGCATTACCCTGCCACCCCAAGATAAGGCCTGCTTTCGCTCGCTTACGTGTTTGTTATAACACACACTCAATGTTTCCATCAACCATTTAATTCCATTCTAATCATGACCAGCTTTTCCTTTGCCGTCCATACAGTTTTCCTAGGACTTTGAAGCACCAGTCCAATGGACTGTGGTGCTACAAAGGCTGCCTTTAGTAGTCAACACCTTCTAAAAGAGTCCAGACCATTCCTCTAGAGAAAGCAAAAAGGAGGGGCTTTCTGGACAGAACTTTTTGTTTCGTATCTTTGAATTAAATTCAGGTATCAGCAAGGTTTTGATTAATGGGGTTTAGTTTCTTTAAGAAAACTCCTTTCACTGCTCACACCCAGAGAGTGATAGCCTAACCGAGGAGACCACATTTGTCTCGGGATAAACAGCTGTCTTGTTCCTAGTACTGCTACTCTCAACAGATCCATCCTAAGGCTGGGAAAAGGAGAAAAAAAAAACAACACACCCAGCAACTTTACTTCAAAATACAAACGCGAGCCAGCCTTGTGGCATGCCTACTAGCTTCACTTTGAAGTTCACTCCTGTAGGAGAGAAGGTAAATACGGGGTAATTGCCTTCACTGTGCCAATGTTAAGTAAGTCTACATTTGTTCCAAACATGCACATGCATCTTTCAAAGTGAATAAGAGAGGAAAAAACATTTCTGCTTTGTACTAAAAATTTCAAAAAGTGAGGCGTTAACTTCTGGAAGGCCCCTTGATTCGCTCTGTTGGTTTAGGGCTTTCCATTCCTACAGGAACTAGACGGTCTTCATTCCGTCTCACACTTCTTAGTCATTACCCCCAAAGACTGCCCGTGGTCATTCATGGGAATAACTGTATAGATCGATCTACAGTTAAATCAGCTTAGCTCCACGTAAGTTTATAAGTCAGTTAGTAGAGACATTCACTAGGGACAGAAAAACCTAAACAAACTCTGCCTGTACTTCAGTGGGGAGATGCTCTCTGCCCAGAAGCAGGCTCATGCCGTGTACTCACCCTGAACCATGATGCACAACAACAGCCGCAAGGTCATACAGGCAGCTTTCTGGGCCGCTGTTTTCAGGCTGTGGGTAAGAAGACAGCAAACTCTTCAGATGTCAACAGCACCTACTGTAACTTGTAATAAAGACGCGTCGGGGAACACATTTCTACAGAAAGTATCGGTGACTCCATACCTCTAACAAGTAGCATTTCATGTCTAGGCCTCGTAAGGGAAACTCAACATATGTATCAACCTTGTTTCTCAGATATGCTGTCCAGTGAAATCGTTTCAAGTGTAAGCATAGCACCTACAGGATTAAAAAAAAATTTTAAAAACGGATGCATTAGCGGAAGAGGTTAAACTTCGTGCCAGACGTCTGCAATGGCCTATGGGAGGGTTAGATGTTGTTCGTCTACTGAGGGTGGAGTTAGTTGTTACTTCCTTTGACGTATTGTCACACTGTTACTTTTCATGCTTACACGAACCTTTGGTAGTTTCTGAATCCAGAATTTTTTGGTGGACTTCTGTTTCTTTTTGCATTTGTGACACATATACAGCTCTGTCTCATCAAGTTCTTCCAGGTCTGTAAAACTGCGAAGACAGTCTAAAAAAAAGAACAAGATACAAAAAACAAAACACCCACACAAAGAAACCTGAGATTCAAGATGACATCAAGCGATTTTTTTTTTTTTTTTTTTTTTTTTTTTGGTAACATGAAATACAACTGCTACAGGAATATAGAGAAGGTGTGCATCTCTGCTGCAGTCATTCTAGTCATTATATAAATTTATGCAGCAAAAAGCTGTGGAATAATGTGTTTGTTTTAATGCAGTAACATGTTGTAACACAGCATTCCCTGTTCCTGAAAACAAGAGCTATAAGCAGTTCAAGAGAAAAAAAAAAAAGGCATTCACAAAATCCCATTTTTCAAACCAGGTTCTGTCCAACAATGAGCGCAACTAATTCAAAAACTAAATGACTTTCTAACAAACAACAGTCAGCTTCTTTTAAAGGTGATGTGGTTTTAAAAGTACAAAGTGAATAGAGCAAATAATGGGGGTTGCGAGTAGTATTTCACCATCTGCAGCAAGTATATGCACAAAGCTGTAAAAATTAACATCCTTTAAAACAAGGTCAGTAGCAGCACTACTGCCCAACGTTGCAGGATTATATTTATGTTATTTAAAAAGCGGAACACCCAAGAGCCGTCCTTACTATGTGCAAGGGGCACATAGTTGTAAGCACAGAGCCTTAGCAAATGCCAACAGGCAACAATGCAGATGAGCGTTGGTTGGAAAGACTCTAGTATGTTAGAAATACGCTGCTGACCACGAAGAAAAACTCTCCTGGAATCCTCGTTGATATTTAGCTGGCCTCCTGAAGCACTTCTCAGCCCCAGTTTATCATAGTAGCACGTCAATACACAGTGTCTGGGTTAAAACCTGCACGCAAAATTATTTTGGCACCTCCTACCACAGCAGCTCATAAAATTAGATGGCATGTGGCACCAAGTCACACCCTAGGTGAAAGCCTGGCTTGTGTGAAATAATAGCTGCTCTGGAGGGTATATACTCTTAGTCCCGGTAATGATTTCATTAGGCAAGCACTCTTACCTCGTAGTGTGCACATTGGTCCATTTTCTTGATTTTTAGTACGTTTATTTCTGAACTGACTTGGAATATCTAGCGAAAGGTCTAGAAAAACAAAGATTTAAACAAAATTAATTAGGGCTGATCAAAACATTGCCTAATCTTTTCAGGCTAAAACACTGGTTCGGTCATGTGACAGCACAATATATCAAGCTTCAGATTTATTTTCCTGCCTTAAGAAGTCAGTCAGTCAGTCACCCGCTATTTTGAAAGCAAGAAAGAGGTGCCTTACCTAGGAAGGGGTCAAACTTTCTAGATTCAGTCCCACATATTAGGCAGTTGACTTCATTTTGAAGAATGCCTCCAAAAATTGCTGTGACAACAGTAGACGCTCCATTTCTAGACAAACCACATTAGAGAGGTAGAGCCAGTCAGACCGTCTGAGCTTAAATTTTCAATACCTGTTACAGGTTTACTGCTACTAGGCAGAGCAGTTTTGTCCATGTGTAACAAACAGTGACCGAGTTCATGCACCGGGCACTTCATTCACCCCAGAACTGTACCGTGCAAGTATTTAGCTGCTATAATTAATTCTTTTGCTTTATCATCTTGCAGCTGAAGAAAGTAAGTGTGAACTGCAAAGGCTCTAAGCAGATGCTGAAAACGTCAGTGTTGAAAGTATTCCAGTTGATTGCATTTCTACAGTGGAGAGCTGGTGCTCACAGGGGTACAGTATTTTAACCCTGGAATTAAGGCTGGCTGTTTGTTTCTGAAACAAAAATTCTTCCCTCTTAGGTAGGCTGAGCATATTTCTGTTTTAATTCTATACCCTTTGTTACAAGTAATTTTGATTTCTTAAAGCACATTTCTGCACTTCTTCACTTCCAAAGACAGCTTAAGTAAGTAAGTTGCATTAAGATATGATAAACAATATACATCAATCATCATCGTTCTCTGTGCTTTCATTACTCTCAATCTTTTCAGCAGATTATGTACTGGACTGACTTACTTCTCATAGTCCAATTAAAACCAAAAACAAACCCAAACATTTTCAAGTTATATTATACAACAACGTCTAAACTTACTTACTCCTTCGTGCTTGCAGATCTGACACCACAAGCCTGCAGAAACCTGCGTTCCTTATCTGCACTTCACCTACATCTTTACAGTTAATTTGAACGCTTCTTGTTGAGCGGAAGGAAATGGCTACCCAAATAAACCAGGGCTCAAGAAGAGAGCGTTCACAGCATATTTTTTACTTTGCTGTAGGCATTTAAGTGTATGTGACCTTCATTTGCCCTTGACAGAAGGCAGCTCACTCCGCCTCACCATGCACTTGAACAGCCATTCTCAAGACAACTTTACAGTAGATTAGAGAGACGATAGGTGAACAAAGTTTAAATTTAAGCAGCAGCAAAGCAACCTAAATGTGGTAAAGAGTACAGTCTGAACTCTAGGCCTTCCCTGATGAAGCATCTATAAAATCCTGCACCTCTCAGACCTGCTTACTATGTCCTAATCGGTATAGGAAGGGAAAACTCACTCAACTCCTCTTTCTTACCTAGGGAATCCAGGGACTTAGGGACCAAATGTGCAGGCTGAACTGACCTAACATTCCTTCCTGAAGCAAATGAAAATGTTTTCACTCTGTGACAGTTTCAATCTGAGAGAAAACACACCTGGGACAGAATTTAGGAACAACAGTATTTTGAGAAGTACAGAAGGAGGAGTGAAACTCATGGATTACCTCTGTTTCAACACACACAGTAACATGAACCTCAAAATTACCTGGAAAAAAATGCAACAGCTTTAACTGTGTCAAGTGATATGCAAATATAGCAAGATCATGGGGCAGGAAAATTGACTTCAAACTGTAACTGCGTTGCTCGCTCATTAATCCAGGAGGTCTGCTGACAAATTTAAACCTACCAATACCTGGCCATCTTTTTTGCTCCTGTATCATGCCGGCCATCTGTCATCCTAAGACAATGAGAGTGGCTGCACAAAGAATTCTATATGGATATAGAATATGCAAAGTTCTTTCATTTTATTTCTGAAAGAGAGGAGTAATGAATTAAAATATCTTTATAACTTAGCCTGTACACTCCCTCACATCTGTGAAAAATGCTGATCCTTCTGAAAGGAAGCACAGCCTATAAGACGCTAATCCTTTATAACCTGCAGCTTTGTAATCCGTAACATTACAGAGGCACTAAAGAGAACTTACTTACTTAAACAAGGAACCATAAATTTAACATTTCAGATCCACCACACACAGACCCATACAAAGGCATCATTAAGGTTTTGAAGAAATTAAAAAAAACAAAACAAAACAAAAACACCACTTCTTACATGCAACATTTGTTGCTTGCAGACAGACTAGAATTTTCTTGCAAAATTACCGAACGTGAAACACCATTGAAGCCACCCTGGAGTTCTAGGTGTAGATGGTCCAAAAGGTAACGCATGAACTCGTGGGCATCCTGTTGCTGGTATCCCCTTAAGAAGAGAAAAGGAAACAACAACAACAACAAAATCACCAACTACACAGGTTGCTTTAGTGCCGACACACAGAGAGCACCAGGGTCACATGGAAGAACCTTTGCTTCTTTAGTAATACTGAGCAGACTTCAGAGACATATATATTTTGTACCAAAAAAGTCTTCCAAGTAGCCTTTGGAAACATACAGCTATATCTAGCCAAACTAAGCGATTTTGGTCCTTTGCAGCTTGCGTGCTCGCTCTCTGCGCGTCTCTTTTTGAGGCTGGAGAAACATTTAGGAATATGCATTTTAGATAGATAGGAAGAGAGCTCTTAGAAAATAACGGGGAGCAGCAGAGACGTAACATTTGCTCACACATTCCGTTAACATTAACTGGCCTCATCAAACTCGGTCTGTGCTAGTGACATCCTAGGCCTCACATACACGTTAATTAAAAATACACAATGGTAGCAGCGACTTCCCCTCGCTCACACAAAGCAGTTCTTTTTCTCCGTTATTGACGATATTTGATTAGTACCTCTGCAGAATTGTTAAGAACCAGGTTCAGGCAGCACACCGTTCATCCCTACTTTGAAACTACTATAAATTATGGTCGCTATATTGACATCTCAAATCTGGTAAGATTCAGAAGAAAGACACCACAAAATGTATTGTTCACGTGGGCTTCAGCATCAGTACTTCTGAGCAGTTTTCATTCAGCTGCTGATCCTGGTCACTTTGGCAGTTCCAGGTGTTTGCTTGCCTCCTTGTTCCCCTCCCCACCAAAGCCAGGAATTTAATCTTTGGGTTTGTTTTGCACATGCATCTTTCAGCAACACTATGAAGTCTGAAATAATTAGGATGAAAGCGAGATTTCTTTCCTCTCCTAGTGCGAGATCCATAGCGATGCTCAGAATCACACACCTCCCCTGCATAACCCACACACCATTTGTTGGGAGAGGGAGGTAGTGGTGAGGTATCCGGAGCATCTCTTGAGCGTTTGGATTGGGTAGGTTAGGGCTCCTGTCTCGGATGTGTCATGCCATCAGCAGCAATGCTGCTCTAAGAGTCACCATTATTATTTCACCACTAACAAACCTAATCGAAGGGAACAGAGAAGCCATCAGGGTAAAATATGCCTTTAAAAGTTATTATTTAAGCTACATCATGCATCACATCATTGAACAAACAACTGCTATTCATTAGCCATAAGACGTATACTGACATGAAGTCGGAAAGCATACATAGTGAAAACACTGAAAGCTTTGTGCAACACTGACATAATTATGTGCAAGTCTTTGTAGGCCTAGTTACAAAAATCCCTACATAGCAGAGTGAGGTGGCTTTCCCTCTTCCTCTTGTCCATTCTTTTAAGCTGCTTTCTCATGCCTCCCCTGTCCCTTTCGCTCCTCACTATTCCACGTAAGTATTGGCAGTAACGGTCACAGAGGAATGTCTGGGAAAGAACAACAGAGATGTTTTTTACGCTACTGCTCAGGGGAGGGAAACTGTCCGTAAGACTCACGGCACAGTACCCAGAGTTGGAGAGAAATGAGAACAGGCTCAGTGCAACAGAAGTATGCAAGGTGAGGCTGACGCGCTTAGTGAAGCCCATAGGTATGTCCTACAAAAGTATTGCTACAAGGTAACAAAATAAAAAGGAAATAAAGCCTTTTCATCTTGTAGAATTACAGTAGTGTCTTCTTCCAAACTAGCAGCTTGAAAAGAAATCACCGAGTTTTGCGTGTAGATCTCACAGCGCTACCTACCCTTTACAAGAGAAAAACTGGCACACAGAAACACTGCTGTGCTTCAACAGGCCAGAGTCCTGTACAGTCAAAAATAGGACTTACTCTCCCAAGGTTGCAAAATAATTATACATTACTGTGAAACAAGGTAGTAAAACAGAACCCAGCTTCAAAGCTGCATGTTAAATGTACACACTGTAAGATAGTTCTGAAGTTGCCAAGGTAACACAGGATTTGCTTAGTTTACCGAATACAGGTATCTTCAATTTAATGAACATACAGGCAATCATAATAAACAGCCGAAGATGAAGTTATGGGAAGTCTTTGCTTCAGGAACCTTTTCAACATTAAATTCCTCATAAAAGAGCTCTGGAGTACACGGCACCCTTGCTCTGCAAGAAATTTGATGAAATAACCTTTGGAATTACTCCACATTGTTGGTTGTACCCCTGGTGCACGTGTTTATACTTGCACGCAAATATGTTAATTATTGATGAAAGATTCTTTGGATTTGTAGACACAGAGCTTTAAAGGAACATGACGATATGGACGATGCACTGTTTAAAATAAACTGTAATCTGAAAGCCTGTCAGCAAAAAGCATAGGTTCTCCGACAGGCAGCTGTGTAATAAAACTGATCCCCATCCACCTGAAGCAGTTCAAGTCAAGCCCACCTCTGACATTCCTTTTCCTACCGGCAACAAGATAGGATATAAACAGGAACAGTTACTAGGAAAAGAGAGCATACTATTTATACAGCAGTAAATCAGCAAAATACACATCTTGCAACTCAGCACGAGGCTATCTCGGCACGCAGCAGAATGACAGCAGCAGACTTTGTCCAACAGTCAAGGAGCAGGACTTCCCCAGCAGCACTGGAGCTCTGAGGCGCTCCAGTTGTGCTTACAGTAATTATAAATGATATTCTCTACTCCCTGTATGCAGTATGAGACAGAGGGCCATGGCATGCATCAGCAGCAGGTTTTTTTCCCTATAACCTTCTGTAAGAAGAACAGGACTTGCAGTCCTTGGAGACAGGCATGACCTGCCTTTAACGACTCAAATCTCTTTGGGCTAAAGCAATTAAACCACGTTCCCAACCACATTTCTTCCCCCTGCCCCATCACTTCAGGCTTCACAAGCACAAGCCAAAGCGGCTGGTTTACTGTTAACATGCTACTGGCTCCAGCTTTCTTTCACGCATATGTCCATCCACCTTCTCCTCCCGATCTCACAAGAAGCGCACAAGGTAGAACTAGAATTGTAGCATCATTAGCTTTTACAAGGTACAATTAAGCACTGAACAAATTCAAATTTTTTCCCTGGATCATGTGGGAGCGGGGATCTACTGAGCAGCTGACTCTGTTCTCCATGTGATTTAATGAGTTCTCTTACCAATTAATCATGGACACGTTCCCAGCTAACTGGGAATAAAAAGGGGAGGGGGAGAACCCCAACAAACCGCACCTTTTCTTTTAAAAGCTGTGATAGAACCCACAGTGCTGAAAATTTGCTTGAGAAACTTTAATGAACAGGTTTCTCACTTAGTTGAACAAGATTTATCGGGAAGACTGTAATAGGGAAACTGGTCAGCGACATTACGGATGACGTTCATTTGCCTATAATGTTTTGGTTGCTGCTTGCAACTACTGGTATTAAACTTCCTTGATTCTCATAAGCCAAGTGAAACATATTGGGCAGTGTGAGGAATAGAATGAATAGATTTGTGTTATTCGGGTTACTCATCGAGCGGATGTGTTCACAGCATCTTTTCAGCACTGCTGGAGATGTAACAGATAACTACTACCTGAGAACATGGAGCAACTTACCTTCATCACAATAAATCCTAACAGGTTTCAGTGCTCCTCTGAAAGAGGTTCAGGGGCCAGGACAGGGAGACCTTGGAGAGGAATGATACTTCGATTTACTTGGGTAACCTTCTTTTTCCCTTTCTTTTTATCGTCTTATTTGTCAGTATGGGCACAAAATGCCTATTATGCACAGGATTTTTTCTTATAGTCCTTATTTCATGTCCAGCTGGTGACTACAGTCCTTTGAGAGAATCAAGGAAGTTTCAGCCAGTGTGTTTGCATTTAGGCCTATAAGTGCTGTACCTTTTTTAATCTGACAACATCGCCTTCTTACTGCAGCCAAGCTTGGGTTCTGTCAACACCATGCACTTGGCACTTACCTACCAGTCATTATCTGGCTCACAGGTACAACTACTACTATTTTAGTATTTGAGATGTTTGTCCTCTCTGGCACTGCTACATGTAGCATGTGGTAGAAGGGGGGAGGGGGGGAGCCCTACCAACGAATGCAAAGCAAAGACCCTTTTCAAAGCATATTTGTGGGCATATGGGAAAGCTGCATAGAGTGCATCCCACGGATTTGGCAAATTTTAGAGTAGGACACCAGCAACACAAGGTTGCACTCAAGAATATTGTCCTTATTCTAGAAGACTTACCTAAAATTTGGCATGATTTTCCAAACAACGTAAAATAAAGACTCTGGACTAAATGCAGTTTGGCTTCCTTGCCATAAAGCACAGAGTGTCTTTCTGAATTCTTCCACCAATGAACTGGAAAGAAAGTAAAAGCTGGTGATTAATATGGGTCTGTGTTACAGCCCTTAGAGGTTTACTAGCTCAATGGTACAAATACCAGGCATTACTTTGGTTAAGATTGTAATGATTGGGTAAATATCCTTTCCAGTACTTCAAAGATTTTATGTCCAAAATCCTACCCGTAACGCTGGAGAGACACACCCGTTAGGAAATTTACATTTCAGATGTTGAGGACTCACCTGGAAACCTATCCACCTTTTGCCATTTTACTGTAGACTCTGCTAACATCATCCCTGTAACGCTTGCTCAAACAAGCTACGGATTGTGAATTGCTTACTCTGATTTTTTTTTTTTTTTTTTTTTTTTTTTTTTTTTTTTAAATAATATGTTAACTTGCAGACACATCCCCATGACCATATTTTAGCTGTAATTAAGTAACGTAATGTCTGGAGTACACGTAACTAGCACTTCTTCACCTTACTTTAAGTGCAGTTACGCTCCAGTGCTTTCTGATGTATCTGACCGCTCCCCCCTGCAGCACCAGACCTATATAAGCAAACTGCGAGTGATACAAGTTTCTTTTTTTGTATAGCCACCTATTTTTCTATGACTCTGTCGTCCCCCCCCAATCATTTTTCTATGATTCTGCAACACCAAAAGCACATAGTGGCTCTACTACCCCAGCATTTGCTGTTTTCCGTGAAGTTCAGCGCTAACAAGAAACGTGCAGCTTACACGTTGTTATCTCCCTGGCTCCTGGTATGGTAAGTTCGCCTGCCTGCCGTCTTCCCATTCCTCAGCTCCACAGCAGGCAACTCTTTGAAGTAACAGCAAAACTGTTGAATGTTACTATGGAAAAAGGAAAAATGAATGAAATCCTTAAAGGGCAGAGAACAAAGAGAATATTATGTATTCTGGAGCCTGTTCTTTGATATGCATAAACACAACTTCATGCAGTGATAGAGGATGGCAACCACAAACAGTTCAAGATACAAGAAATACCGTAGCAAATAATCATCTTCTGTAAATGACTGAGCAGATCTGTAAATATCAGCATCATCCCAACTACCTGAAATAATTACATTTTGGCTCTGCTTTGACTAAGAGATACCATGCCAGACGGAGGTATCAGAAGGCATTCCCTAACAAAGCAGACTGCATCTACTGAGGAGGTTAACTCCAGGTCTACCGCCACCTATCAATCCGAACCTCTGCTACCGCAGTCCCAGTAATGGAACGTAAGAAGCACGTGCCTCAACTCCTGCCAGTGAACCCTGAATGACAGAAAAGAAAATGGAGACCGATTAGTCCTGCTACAGCCCGACTCAGTGGTCTCCCAGTGAAGCAGGCAAATTCAGAAACGCAAAACGACAATTACAGAGCAGTGGTGGTCCTGGCGGCAAGGAAATGAGGTCTAACATCTCAGCACTGCAGAAACTGTCCTCCTACCCGCTGCCATGAGACCCAGTCCCTCAAAGCGCTGTCTCTGCTTTCACAGCGACCATAAGCATCAATATGCTTCTACATCCTTGGCAACGGAAGGGCAGTCTCCTTTTCCGCTGAGGATACAGCGGGCTTCCTCTGGAATGCTGCATCACAGGGAAGTCCCTCACAATGCGAAACAAACTTTACGGTACCTGCACACACCCGTTCCTGGAAATCCAGGTACACCTTCGTACAGTGGTAAATTCCCTTGCCTAATGCTACAGCACACAACCACTCTCACAGAGGCATGGGGAAAACTTCAGAGGTACCTGAGTGACTGAAGGATTGCATTCATGAAACACGTATTCCCAAGGTTCCGAAGGCCTGTGGCACAAAGGGCAGTGGTGCTTCCCTGGAAATGAGAACGGTTAAGTTAAAGACTTATCATTGCCCCCCCACTTTCTCCCCACAGAGCTGTTACTGTTACATCAGCAGAGATTTAAACAATAATACACTACACTGTTCGAAAAGTGCAGTTTCAAAGCCAAATCAACCACCTCACCAGCTCAGGCTGCCTTAAAGCTCCATCTTGACATGAAACCTGTTTCTTACTCATTCCTGTCAACAGAAAACTATACTATATCTTTTTCTGTGCAAATAAATCCAGAATAGGCCTAAGACAGAGTTAATGAGAGGCTTTTATTGCAAAGTATTTGTGTGTATATATGTTAAATATTCACACTCCAATTAACGTTCAGTGAGAACTGGACAGCAATTTCCCTAAAGTGCCTTTGAAAAAAATGAAAGTACCGGTCCTTATCCATCTAGTCCCATGTCTACTATGCACACTGTGGCAGCCTACAGGTTGTTTTTAAGTCAC
>WAAD01036915.1:0-14961 GCA_013389945.1 Fregata magnificens | reverse complement strand
TTTAACTCCATACAGTGCTACGAAGGGGCGCATTTGACTCTTGAATGCATAAACAGGGAAATAAAGAATAAAAGAAGAGCCACAACATTAATTCTATATAAGACCCTGGAAAGCCTGATATTTGGGCTGTGTACACAATTCTAGTGTTCCTATTTTAAAGTGGATGTTGAAAACTGAATTCCCAAAGTGATTTGGAATTTGGAAACACCTTACACCAAAACCATCGGAGCTCAGTACTTTTGACTAAAAAAAGACTAAACACAAGCATAGACCAGGAAGTTACCATACTGTCAAAGTGTCATTTCACAGAGTATGAAGTACCGTGCATTAGCTCTGTATACAAACAGTTTTACATTATACTCTGGCCTTTATCCAAAGTAGCTTCTTCCACTACAGAACCAGCATAAGGTACCTGTTTCAAGTACGGCTCTTACAGGGAGTTAGTGCTGCTTATAATAAAATTGCTCTCTGGCTTATCACACACAACTTTGCCAGTGTAGGCAAGGGCAGACAAGTGACCCAAATACAGTATATTAAACCTTTCCAAAGGAAAATTAACTACTTTGTTCTAAGTGATTGTTAGAAAAGTATCTAGAAACTGAAGCCAGACACTTCTTAGGAACCTCGACTTCTTATTTTTTAATTTAATAAGCAAAGGTTGGAAGAAATTACCAAATTTAGTAATTATTTCCTCTATTGATTGATATCTTTGAATCAAGATCAGACACATTTTCAGAAAATATATTTTGGTTAAATATAGTTTATCATTAACAGATAAAATGCAAGATTGATGTCATGTAAGAAGGCAGACCAGATGAATTAAGCTCTCTTACATTTTTCTGAAAAGCTTTAGTTGCAGCTATGTTGTATAGCTGATGTACTGATTGCATTTCAAAAGTTTAAGAGACTAAAAGTACAAAGGTAGTCAGATCAGTACCACAATCTCTGAAAGATACTGCAAAAGTGAATTTGGAGATCTCAGGTCAGTTCACAGTCAAAAGCTGGTTCAAACTAAGCATTATGCTAATGTAATTTATTTATTTCATGATAAAACATTATGCTTTACTCTGTATTAGCATAGTCTCCAAATACCTCAGAGAAGCATTACAGCAAATAGAAGTATTTAAGGGCAATGACAAGCCTATGAAATCTGGAATGGAGAAAAAAAAGATCTATAGAAAGAGAATTAAAATCGAGCACATTTTTACATTATGCATCATATGAATTAGTTACTAATTATGAAAATGTTCTTCAGTTTTACAAGCCTGTATTATTTCATCCTTTGCTATGCAGTTTTGAGAAGCAAATTATATATTTTCTTTATATTAGGCTGTTAGCAGTAATCGATGTTAATACACTAAATTACATGCAGCAATTTAAGAAATAATCAGTTTTAAACTCTACTGTGTTGTTATACTCATGGTAGCATGTAGTACTAGGTCTTTACCAGGTATACCTTTGCCTGCAATATATTTGATACAGAGTTTAAAATGGTACGAGACGTTCACTTACACTTACAAGTTGCAAAATTATTTTTCTAAGTCAAATGAGTATTCGTCTCTCTCAAACAAGCTAATTTACTTTAGTATTTCAGGTAAGAATATAAGACTGAAAATTTCTGATGGTGTTAGCAGCAGTAAAGTTAACGATGTTGTCTCAAGAAGTATTCACTTTCTCTAAAGGTTCAGTTTTGTTACATAATAGATGAAAAGCATCACTATATATTGTTCACAAGGCAGACACATTGCATTTATTTAATTCAGCTATGCTTCTTTAATAACATTCAACTAAATTTTGAAGTATTGTTAGAAATTACATGCAGATAACTTTCAAATTAGAATTTTTGTCCTTGAACAATATAGATATTATTTCATCATCTTTATTGCAGAATAAAAGATAAAGTAATTTTCTGAAAGCACCTAAGCTCATAAGCAATTTATGTGCTTTTGAAAATGGGAGTTGGGCTTCTACATTGTTAAGCAATTTTGAAAGTTTTTCCATAATGTTACTCACCTGCCCCAACTTCATGAAGATCATAAATAATTCCAAACATTTGCCTCCTCAGAGCATTGTAAATCACTGCACCTAAGCCTAAACATGACAGGAGGAGTGCACAAGATCCCACTTATATACAGTTACACATAATGCTTTTCTCTACCAGAAATTTCAAACACAGTGAAAAAAACTTAAACAGGAGATTCTCACAGGTGTTCCCTATTTATATCATCTTTTTGGTTTGAGATTTGTGGAATGGCTGAATAGTCTCAGCTGCAACTGAAGAAAATAGGAACTATACATCAAATAAAGTATTGTATACTGGTGAGTACTCAAAGAAATCAAGTCTCAGGTGTTTCAGACTGGACATATACAATATGCCTGACATTTGTCTATGCTTGAGAGCAGAAATAGTCTCTCCTCAACAAACATGCATTAAGGTGGCAATTTATTTCACATTGTAAGACACTCCAATCTTACAGCAATGAGTGCTCTAGAAAGCCCATGAAGAAGTCAATTATTCTGCCTTCAGCACAGCATTTAAATAGTGTATAGNNNAGTGCATACTGTAGCCTGGGACCACATATTGAACATGATAAAACAATATGCTGGATCACTACTCATTAAATTCTTACCTCCTATGTGAAAGCAATGTGAGATTATGTATTTAAAGATTGTACAACAATGCATGTTCACAAGGAAGGCTGCATGGGCAACCCACAGCACAGCAACCACTCCAGATCCACAGCAGTCCATAATTAGTCCTCATGCTTTTGAGAGGTGCAGTTTGTATCCAGTATTTGTCCTACCTCCATTTTACATATCTTTCCCTTTTATCAATTATGGGCTTTTATCATAACCCTAAAGTGACTCACCATTAATAAGACAGAAAATTCTCATATCTCTACAAGAGTTCCCACCATCATCAAGCCCACAGAGTCTCAAAAACTTCACTATGCTTCACTGTAAGGACTGTAAAAGCAGAGCACTCTACAATTCTAATCCTCTGCCTTCCCCACCCTCCATTTATATCACCTGGTTATAAATCCCTACTATATCAGTCTTCTTAAGACTTTCAAATAATCACCTCAAAACCAACTCTTTAATCTTTTCCTCCCTGGTAGGACAAAGCAGTTATCCCATCACACAGTCAAATTAAAACTGCAGGCTGACTAACTTTTAAATGTGAGATACTACAACTTTAGTGTTCTTTTCATAGTGGGTCTGGTGTGTTTAAAATATAAAAAGATGGTAGTATTTCGAAATGTGATGTATTTCACAACATCTCAAAGCAACAGGAAGTTTCCTCCTTTGCACTCCCACTTCGTTTCAAAGAAACAACTTTGCTTTAAATTTTTTCTCCAGTGTTTTATAATGTGAAGAGTAACTCTTGACTGCCATAAGCGGTCTTCTGGTGGCTTTCAGAGTATAGCCACCCAGTAAAAAATGGTGGCAAATATAGCATTGTAGAGTTCCATATTCATTGTCTTTCAGTTATGTCCATCTAATCTATCTAATTGTTTAAATTACTATTAAAGAGATAATGACTCTTACTGCTAGCCATGTAAACATAACCTTGTGTCTGAATGACAAGCTGGGCTCTTCCTGGCTGCTTCTAAAATGGCAAAAAAAATTTTGCAGTTGAACTTACTAATCACTTTTGTCAATGATGCACCATGCAGAAATACAGCCTAGCTCACCTTCCCATATTTGTGGAGACTTTGTACTGTTCAGATGCTAACATGATCACATGGGTACAACCTCTGAAAATGAAAGGAAAGCTTCTCTCTCTGTGCCTCTATCTCTAGTGAATTACACAGCCAGCTTCTGACAGAAATGCTACCTTGTTCTCTGCTTCAGTGCCTAAACTAAGTACAGAGGGAAATTATTGTACTTCACTATGTAATAACCAATAGCAATTGCCGACTTCTTAAGAGCAAGTACTGCACCACTTTGCCTGGCCTGCTAGTGTTACATATAACAAATAAATTCACACAAACACTCATACACCCAATACTTAGTATTTATATACTAAAACATTGGTATATTACTGTTGAAAATTTTTCAGGAGAGTAGAAGCATTAACTTATTGGGCCTCAAAAAAGTAAATGGTAAAAAAAGTTTATGGCAATTCAGTGATGAAGTCTACAGACACAGTTGGGACATCCTTGTTCCCAACCTTCAGACTGAGATACCAAGTAATTAATTTAATTAATCCTAGTACCGTCATAAGTTAAATGAGGCAGTATGACCTACTGGTTTAAGCACAAGGCCCAGAACTCTATCATTTCTAATATGACTATGCAGTGGATTTTTCTGCATGATCTTCATCAGTTCATGTACTTTTTATGAACTAAAAGAATTAAAGGCTTGCCCATTATGCAATTTCTTCACTTTTACTGCACAGAAAGTAAATAAAAGCAGCATTTGGACCCAACTGTTTTACTTTCTGTATTTTTTGGTTTTATCCTACCATACAAGAATTTTTTAGGGTTTAAGGTTAGCTTTGCAAAGACTTGCTGACTTCCTAATTCCCACTCATTTCAATGGGGCAAGGATCAAAATGTCCCTGAAATCTGTGCCAAAATATTTGTAAGAATATAAGAAACCATTTTGATTTTAAATAACAGCTCCATTAAAAATCATTAATGTCTACTAGAATTCTATTAATCATGCACCTATTCCTTAAACTAGTAAAATAAGCAAGTTAGATGCCTGCAACCAGTACAAGCAAAGCAAATATCCTGTCTTCCATTTCTGCATTGTGAAATAGGCATCAGAACAAACATAGATGCTAAGAAAAAAATCAGATCTCCCTCCCCTTAGGAGAACTGTTCCAACCCCATTTCTCAGGTCCACAGTTAGAGCAAGAAACTACCATATGCACTACAGGAAAAAAGGAAGGTGAAATCAGACTCTCTCACCATTCACTGGCTTCCCTGTTTTTTTCCATTTCAACCTTTATTTAAGGAGATGATACAAAAACATTAGGATTTATTATAAGCTTTGAAAATTATGCACAGTGGACAAAATAGTTTATAGTTTACTGTTGTGCAACAAGCATGCACATACAGAAAGTTCACATACAGACTGAGTACATTTAAAGCTCTTTGAATCACAGAAAAGGCAATTAATCTTAGTAACCACACAGAGAACTGGCAGAGTATTTTAACATAGTCAAAATGCTGAAGGTCCTTGAATGCCTTCTAATAAAACCCGGTATGAATTTTTGAATTTTTGAATTTTACATTTACTATCTCATCTCTGTGGGAACCTAATGATAAATGCAGTATGGGAACCCAGTGTGGTTATTTCATATAAATAATCGCTATAAATATTTATTATTGGAAATGCAACAGTACATGAGCCTTAATGTAATCTATATTATAGACTGATCAAGTAATTGATTGTGATTACTGATCTTATCAAATTTTTGTTCATGTAAATAACATTTCTAGGACGAGATAACTTGCTAGGAAGAGCATGTGCGTAAGAGAATGCATGCTTTGAAGAGCAGCAGAATATATTTAGTATTTACTCGCATTTACTTCAGAACATTCATGCAAATTCTGTATGTGAGTGAACTGAAATAAAATCTCCAATATAGCTTAAAGTTTCAAATATAAAATTATGCAAAGCATTTGTACAATGCACTGTCATTTTCAAGTTTATAAGTATTAACACTATCCCATATTGTCACAAATTACAATAAAGAAAGTAGAGGTCATCAGTTAATGTTCCTAAGTAAGACCAGTCCTTTTTATTCTGGGTGAGCATTTGCAAAAGAACAATAATCCATTTTCTTTGATTAAGGGATTTGTTAGTTGGGCAATGCTTAAATACTGTCCTCTTTGATGCTACAAAGTAATTGGTTTTATATTCACAGAATCACAGAACAGCTGAGTTTGGAAAAGACCTCTGGAGGTTGTCTAGTCCAACCCCCTTGCTCAAGCAGTGTGAACTAAAGCAGGCAGTTCAAGACCATGTCCAGTCAAGTTTTTAATATCTCTAGAGGTGAACACTCCATACCCTCTCTGGGCAAGTTGTTTCAACATTTGACCAGACTTACAGTAAAAAAAAGTGTTTTCTTAATTTCAAATGGACTTTCTTGTAATTGCAATTTGTGCGTATAACCTCTTGTCCTTTCACTGGGCATCACTGAGGAGAACCTAGCTCTGCCTTCTTCACACTCTCCCATCAGTTTACAAGGGTACTTGTGAAGTGTACAAGTGTACATTACAGTGCAACATACAACAAAAATACACATTGATAAGATCCACTCCCCTGCCAACCTAGTTTGTTTAAATTTTCCCTAACCTGATCCTCCTCCACCAAGGGTAAGCCCTTCTTGCTCCAGACTTCACCATTGGCTGCAGGGACCTGGGATTCCTCAAAACAAGACTTATCAACAAAGACTGAGAAGAAGGTCAAAGTTCCTTGGCCTTCTCTGTATCCTTTATCACCAGATGCCCTGTCCCATTTGGCAGTGGGCCCACATTTTCTCTTGTCTTCATTTTACTGCTGATGTACTTATAGAAAGCTTTCTTGTTGCCCTTCAAGTCCCTGGACAGATTCAACTCTAGGTGGGCTTTAGCCTTCTTAACCCTATCCCTGCATGTTCAAACAGAGTCTCTATATTTCCCCCAGGTCACCTATCCATTCCTCCACCTCTTGTATGTTTCCTTTTTATGTCTGAGCTTTTTCAGGAGCAACTTGTCCATGCATGCAGGTCTCCTGCTGTCTTTATCTGATTTCCTTCTCACCAGGATGATGGATGATTCCTGAGTGTATTGGGTTTGCGTGGCAAGGTTTTGGTAGCAGGGGGGCTACCTAGAAGCCTCCCCCATGTCTGATAGAGCCAATGCCAGCCGGCTCCAAGACGGACTCACCACTGGCCAAGGCCAAGCCAATGAGCGACGGTGGTAGCACCTCTGTGATAACATATTTAAGAAGGGGGAATAAAAAAACCTGCGCAATTGCAGCTGGAGAGAGTAGTGAGGATATGTGAGAGGAACAACTTTGCAGACACCAAGGTCAGCGAAGAAGGAGGCGGAAAAGGTGCTCCAGGCGCCAGACCAGACATTCCCCTGCAGCCTGTGGTGAAGACCATGGTGAGGCAGGCTGTCCCCCTGCAGCCCGTGGAGGTCCATGGTGGAGCAGATATCCACCTGCAGCCCATGGAGGACCCCATGCCGGAGCAGGTGGATGCCCAAAGGAGGCTGTGACCCCATGGGAAGCCCATGCTGGAGCAGGCTCCTGGCAGGACCTGTGGACCCATGGAGAGAGGAGCCCACGCTGGAGCAGGTTTGCTGGCAATACTTGTGACCCTGTGGGGGACCCACACTGGAGCAGTCTGTTCCTGAAGGACTGCACCCCGTGGAGGGGACCGACGCTGGAGCAGTTCGTGAAGAACTGTAACCTGTGGGAAGGACCCACGTTGGAGAAGTTTGTGGAGGACTGTCTCCCATGGGAGGGACCCCACAGTGGAGCAGGGGAAGAGTGTGAGGAGTCCTCCCCCTGAGGAGGAAGGAGCAGCAGAAACAACATGTGATGAACTGACCACAATCCCCATTCCCCATCCCCCTGTGCCACTTGGGGGAAGGAGGTAGAGAATAATCAGGAGTGATGTTAAGCCCAGGAAGAAGTCGGGGGTGGGGGGAAGGTGTTTTAAGACTTGGTTTTATTTCTCATTATCCTACTCTGATTTGATTGTTAATTAAGCTAATTTCCCCAAGTTGAGTCTGTTTTGCCCGTCACGGTAACTGCTGAGTGATCTTTCCCTGTCCTTATCTCGACCCATGAGCCTTTAATTACATTTTCTCTCCCCTGTCCAGTTGAGGAGGGGGAGTGATAGAGTGGCTTTGGTGGGGACCTGGCATCCAGTCAGGGTCAACCCACCACACTGAATTAGGAGAATGTGATCCTTGAACATCATCTAGCTCTCCTGAATGCCTCTTCTCTACAGGGCTGTAACCCACGGGATTCTTCCAGGCAGGTCCCTGAACAGACAAAAGTCTGCTCTCCTGAAGTCTAAGAGTGAGTTCCTTTTTACATTTGTGCTTCCTCTGAGGAGGTTGCAGCATGTTGTCCTCTCT
Source organism: Fregata magnificens (assembly GCA_013389945.1). Lineage (NCBI taxonomy): Eukaryota > Metazoa > Chordata > Aves > Suliformes > Fregatidae > Fregata > Fregata magnificens. The sequence continues at coordinate 6,871 of WAAD01036915.1, read as the reverse complement.
TTTCTGGACTTCACTTTGACAGTGGTGGGTGAAGATGTAAGTGTTAATTTTATTCAGAAATAAGATATATAAGATGTGTTTTCTCAGCCCTTGATGAGCTAGATTTCTCTGGAAATTTGACCCTAGCCTATTTCTAATAGTAATGGATGTATCACTTGGAACCTCTGTGAAGAGAATATCAGTCTTGGCTATGTCACTACCTTAAATTCACTCCTCTACACCCCTTACAGTCTTTGGAAGGCACACGATACTACAATAATTAAATATTTTAACTACAGGTTATTATATCTAAACTTTTAAAATCTACTTACGACAGTTAATATTCTTTTACTGGGGTTCACTGAAACTTATTAGGGCCATAAACCCATTAATAAAACACTGTGGTTGAGAATTTTAATGCAGTGAAGTAAATAAATGAGTGTGCAATTATAGTTCTGCATATAAACCAGCGCATATGAATAACCTATCTGGTATGCATATTGAGACAAATATTCAGCATTCTATCCAACAAGACAAAATTCATCACAGATATACAGTAATCCCTAATAAATGCTGAAATACAGAAGTAGACTCTTTGATTCCAGAACTATGTCAAATGCCAGAGAAAAAATTCTGATATTTCTTGTTATAGCACATGAACCAATGCACCTGGCATCAAATAATGTATTATTCCAAAAATTAGAGGGGGAGAAATGAAACACAAGCTGACCCATGTCAAAACAGTAGACATCTAGCTGGAGCTTGTATTTAATACTAAGTACTTCTCTCATATTTTTCTTCCATTCCACTGGCCTTGGCTACAACTTAATTGGTAAACAATTTTTTTCTGTACAAACACTAAATGAAAGTCTTGCCGTAACGTTGTTGTAGACATGATGGTCTAATGAAGCCTAAGTTTGTAGACTGCTCCTCACAAAAACAATTGTCAACACTTTTACACATTTTGTTATGGATGCGTACCAAATAAATGTCATTTGGATCATGATAACCATAGTAATTTTTTTTGCTTCTCTTCCCTTTGATACACATCACAGTTGAATAGGCCCTCTGTAAGCATTCATGGTAATAAATATTACTTAATGGGAAGATTTTGAGATATTCAAGAACAGAAGCAGTCTATAAAGGAATACTTTGGCCATGTAGCGTAAATGCATGCGCAGCCTTTGAGATAAAAACAGATAGTTCTATGTACAAAAAGTGTGACTGAAAAGACGCTTTTCTGTAAGGAATCATTAGACCATTTTCCTTAAGAATTGTCTTTAATAAAACGCATTCCTTTAAGAGCAATAGATCTTTCTAAGAAAATATTGATTAATCAACCAAAACAAAAATTGAGAGAGACATGTACTCTAAAAAAATGTAGGGAGAGTGTTATCTAAATTAGCACACTTGGTTTTAATAGGAACTTTAATCAGGCTTCATTTTACTTATATTTCTCAAATTTTGTATTTCAAGAAGCTGACCTACATGAACATATTTTCAGGCAATCACACCAGAAAGCTATTGATGATAGATTGGCCTAGAAAGTGACTCAGGAAGCTAAGGAAGAGCAGAACTCAAAACAGGAACTGTCAAAGCATAATGAAGCTGTTGTGGGCAGGAAAGAAATCTTACATGGCCTTTCATAATCATAATTTCTATTTTGTCTGTACTCATCAAGCTCATTGAGATGTCCTGTGGAAAATGTTCTAAATAACCACACTGACTGAATGGGCTAGGACATGGGAATGAGCAGTATGGAACCAATTTTCTGTCCAGGGATTATCTCTTTTTAGAACTAAATCTACGTAGAATTGTTGGAAAAGAGAATGATATATTGTACCTGTAACGCTGGAGAAGATACTTATAAGAGGATTTACACACAGTCATACTCATCCTGTGTGATGAGATGAGGGATCAAAGTACCAATAGTAAACAACAAAGTAAGAAGAATGGATATCTTCTGAAGTGTTTTTTGCCTATGTAGAGACTACTTTATTTCTCAAATGAGTAATATAACCACTATGTTTACAATACAGATAGGCACATCTTAATTCTTTGCCATATGTAAATCAAATTAAAATACAGCCAACACTTAAAACCTTCAGAAGTTTTACAGAAGTTAAACATGACTGATATAATGGAACAGTTCTTGTTTGGACTGAAGACTAAATTGAAAGCAATTCAGGGCACTGGTACAGAGCTACAGTCCTCTCTCTGTGTCCTATCATGAACATCATAGTTATGTGGTTCCTGTTATTATTGCTTCCCCAGTTTAAGCCCTCTATATTTCTATTAGTGCTTTTTAAAGGCCATAAATCTGGAATGCACTCTCCTGAAGACTTGCAAATCCTTACTCCAGTTTCTAGACACAAAGTGTCACTTTGGTTTTCTGTTTCTGTGTTCAGTAGATTATAAACAATACATATCTCATATATGGCATTATTCAGCATTAAATCTTAAAACTGCTTTACAAAGAAAGTCAATAGCATTTTTCCCATTATATAGATGTGGAAAATGAGGCAAGCCAATAAGCAAATTTGCTCTAGCCAGTGAATATGATCTCCTAAGTCTCAGTTCAGTGCTCTGTCAAATAGAATCACTGCTTTTAGCAATTAATACAAAGGAGTTTATAATTTTCTTATTATGGAGGGTTCATTTAGCTACTCTCTGATAAATGTCTTTTATATATTTACAGGATTTTTTATGTGGGCCTCCTTTACACAAGGGTTGCCTGCTTCAGTGATGAATCAACATATGGAGAACTTGCAAATGAATACCTAAAGAAATACATTTCTGGACAAGAGAGACATTTCTGTGTAACTCTTACACTATCTTTACTATGTGGTAAAGATAATAAAAACAAACAACATGTAGCCATAGTACAGTAACATATTTTATACAAACAATGGGAAAAACAAATTGATAATACTTTTATACCAAAAGCACAAGTATTTGATATAAGGGTGGAGCTAATACTGCCATTACAAGTGGAATACAGTTCTCTATAACGTATTATTCAGAAGTATCAGTTGCTTTTAAAACCATTCCCTTCTAATATACTTTGCATCCTTACACAGACAAAGCTCTTTCAGGGCACAGACTAAGAACTGCAATTCAGAAAAACCTGCAGAAAGCTAACTCCTGAACAGGGACAGTTAATCAAGCATATCTATATTTTTAGAAAGCCCAGATTAACAACAAGACTTGTGCTAAAGGGTGTGTGCAGATCTCAGTCACAGCATGCCACTGTTGCAAAAGAGCTCTGCTTCCAACATCCAACTCTGGAGTATGGCAAAGAATTTAGAGTGGGGTTAATTTTATTTTATAGTTAACAACAGACCCAAATTGCTTCAGTATTACCCACCTACCTACAGGCAGATAAAGCAATTTTTGCCTGCGAATACTACCTGTCTCTCAAGAGAAATTTGTAAATACTAAAGCAGCACCAATTATTTTCCTTCTTATAAATCTAACAAAAAACAAGCTTCATGCTGTTTTGGTGGTGCAATTTTTTTCACACAGTCAGATCCAGAGAAGTTAATCAAGATCTAGATACCTCAAGCCCCCCTGAATCCAATACAGTTACAGCATAGAAAGCCCATCCTAATATTTAAGAGCCAGCCGACCAGTTTCTTACGCCCAAAGCAGCCTTGAGCAAAAGTCAGGACCTGTTAGTGTTGTTTACACATTAAGACATTACACTCCAACCCATTTTTGGATCACCTGTCAAGAAAAGTATGAACTGTTAATGCTTACCACATCCAGCAGCTGTTTAAAATTAAATTTGTGTCCCCTTTCACGAATTCAAAGGTGCCCTGATGCAGGAGAAGGATCCAGGTTTGGAAGCCCTGCTGTGCTGACCTTAGGGCACTGTGCTTCCTTCTTATGCTCCTCTCTTTTTCTTGTGAGTGTTCAATAAGGAAGTTAAACCAAGAGAAACAATGCTGGGACTGAAACTGAGTGCTGCAGTGCACAAGCTAGACCTCTTACAAAACTGTAAACTAACATACGTATGGCTTGTATGGTAATGAATATGCAGTGACAGTCACTAAGGAGATCTGCGGTTTTCTCATGGTGCAGAGAAAGAAGATTTCAGTCTATCCCCCAAGAAATCTTCAGTAAACTGTGCAATGCATTAGGCAAAAAATTAAGATCAACCCATGTCATTGAGAGGTTAACAACTCTTTTAAAGATCCAAGTGTAGTGCACCCGTAAGTAAACTACCTGATTCAAGAATCAACCACTTACTAAACTTAGTCTAAACGACATTCTTTCCCAGTCTGTATGCGGACATTATTTAGACAATCAATACAAAATAAGGTGATAAAGGCCATTTTAGCGTCTTTCAGCCAACTGCTAAGAAAATCTTTATATGTAAACCAAAAGATGCCATGAATAGTGAAGGGAACCCTTTTGGGTCAAGAGCACTCAATGTTACATTTTTCAAATGCACTAAGTTTCTTTTCTGCACCTGCAAAGGACACAGCATCAACATCCAAATTCAGTGTTCTCAGATCATTATCCTCACTAAAGGTGCAAATAAGGTGCATGCCATTGCCTTTTTGTCAATGTTTCTTTGCACAAACCAGTCTCCCAATTCTGTGTGTGTCTATTGTGCTTTAATAGAAGTGTTTATTTACACCATTCTACACTTAAATCCTGTGCTTAATAGATCTTGAGCACCCCCTAACTTCCCAGCCTTCTCTCAGGTTCTGGCCTTTACCAGTCCAACTGAGCATGGGCTGGTCTTATGCATCTACCTGAGGCCTTGACTAACCTGGCAAATAGTGTCTTTTGTTTCTTTAGAGAAACATCAATACAATCTTTAAGCATCTCACTTTTTTAAGTTTAGAACACTCTTTCTTTAGTTTATTTATTTTATTTTAAATATGATAGATTGCTGATCAACACGTGTTTTGATAATAAATTAATAAGCATCATATACATTGTTATTATTTATTTATATTACTTTTTTAGTAGTAAAAAAGTAAATTACTTCCACAGTTGTCAGATGGAGTTTTAATAGGTGAATAGATATTTTTAATACTTTTTAACAATATTCATATGAATTATTATGATACTAGTAATTATTTTCTCTAATACTCTTGTATTTCAAGTCCTTCACTTTTTGTGAACCATTAAACTGTCAGGAAAAAAAAAACTAACTGTATTTTTCTTTTAGCAGTATTATTTCAATTGGATTAATATTTCCCAAGTTTATAATTAATTTGATAGAAATGTCATTATAGTAGAAAGTCAATACTCCTTCTGTTCCTTGCTGGCAAACTTTCTCTACAATGTAGTAATTTATAACAGTGCCAGAAATCATCAGTTTGCCGAAATATGGATATACACATGTCAAATATTTGTTTCTTTTTACTAATTTCTATAGCACCTATTACCATGGTATCTAGATGCATCTTCTATTATTTATAATTTGAAACATAATATGAACAATTTAAATAGATATTTAATACAAATGTCCAGCATCTCTGCTAATGTTGCCACAGTCCTTTGGGATCTAAATATTTCTTGTGCAATTGCACTCTATCTTAGAATAAAAGGAAACTTATGATTTTATATTCTGAAATTTAGGAGGCCAGATTATCGTAATCATTTCAGTACAAAAGTGTATATACTGAACACATATTTATCATATGAAGTACTTACAAGTGTTGTGATGGTAAGTAGCAAATTTCACATAAAGAACTATATGTTAATTCTTGCAAGTTTAAAGCCATCTTCATCCTCTAGTCTGTGCATAATGTGTGAGACTTTTATAATTTTAATGCCAGAAACAATATACCTGTAAAAATATCTTTAAATAAGGAGCTTGATACTGGTAAGTTCTTAGCCATTTCAGATCTTTGCAAATAACGTTATAAATTTCAATTTCACAATGAAACAACATAATAAGTACTATGCATTGTATTGAATTATTCCTGTATGGGACTACTCTAAATTTCACCTCGTACAAATAGTTACTGTTATTTGTTCTTTAGTAATAAGTCTAACCTTAATTTCTACTTAGCAAATACTTTTTCCTATTGTTTCCAGAGAAGCTGGAGTCAACAGGATGTCTTCCCAGCACCTGTATTTAACAGCAGATTTACAAATAAAAGCAAAAATATGCATAGATACTGGAATAATTAGGAATAATCTCTATCGTGGTGTTCTCTACCACAATGAAGCATCACCCAATACCAACAGGATGACTCCATAAAATAGAATTCTTAGAGCATTCTAGAATACATTTTTTACTCAATTAATTTTATGATGAAATCACATTTCCTAAGACTGATGTTTTGAAATTAGAGAATGAAAAAACAGTTAGGTCACGTACCCCATTCCAACAATTAGTGTTGCATTGTTTTTACAATATTTTTTCTACTAGTGTTTGTTCCTGATTTTTAAATGCTAAGTAGTCTAGCTTCTATTTATTCTCATCCTGGTTTTATTTTCTAACATAAACATCTGCTGATGGCCACAAAAGATTGCTATAGATGGACATTTTTTCTGACCTTGTACTATGACCTTTATGTTTTTATGCACCACTACTCTTGGAAAACCGTTCTAAAGTCTATTGATCTCATGATCAAATCTTCATCCTCAAAAGTAATTAGATATTTTTAACTTCCTGATATTGCACAAAGGTAGTATTTTGTTTCACTCCATTAGTTTTTAATTGTTTCCTATACTGTCTCAAAATTCTTTCCCTTAGGTTTTTTTACCTTTTAAATATTTACAGGGCATCATCATGTACCTTTCCCAACCTTAGACATTATTTGATCAATTCTTACCCAGGGGAGCATTTAACCAAATGATGCGCTAACCCTGATGTCAGCGTTAACTATTTATACCTTTCAGCATATGTTTTCTTTTGCTGCAC
>WAAD01036914.1:64474-79683 GCA_013389945.1 Fregata magnificens | reverse complement strand
TTTCCAACCTTAATGATTCTATGATTCTAAGATAGTGGTTTTGCTATTTCAAGGGGTGTTGAACTGAATTCCCATAAACTGTAGTGGAATAAATAAGATCTGGTCTAATTCATGGTTCCAGAATAGGCTCTGCTTGGAACAGAACACAGGGATAACAGGGCTCCATTCTTGGGCTGGTGAAAGGCTGTTCTGGTTGACAGATCATGTTAACAGCTTCTGTGCTGGGAGTCTGGCAGAAGGCTTTCATTCTCTTTGCTTTCATTCATATTTTATATATGTTATATATACACACAGAGAACGCTGCATGTATTAGCCTTTAATTTTCTGTTACAATCATGGTCATCACACTGTGTATGTAAGTAGTCATGGCTAAGATGGGATATTTCAGATCTTATTTAATAGTCTCCATTCTTATATTCTGGCAAGAAAATCTGAGGAACGTTACCTTACAATGTTAAGCAGTGTTCCCTCTCATACAGCAGATACCACTTCCAGTGCAAATACATGTGCTTACAAGTTTAATGTTAGCTGTCAGTAGGTACTCAAGCATGAAAAGTTAACATTTGCTTTCTATCTGGATTCACATGACCAGTGCTCAGTGGCTTGCGTGTTGGAGAAAAGCGAGCATAGAAGGTCCTTGACACCAGAGTGATAAAGCTTTAAATTTAAAATAAAGCTTTACAGATGTTTTGGCATCTCCCCAACACAATTTAAAAAAAAATAACAACAAAACCAAGCAAATAGGCAGGTTGTTAACTAATTAGAAATGTTTTTCAGTTGCACCTCAGTTCAAAGCTTACTTATCTGGTAGTTGACTAAAAGCCAGAGATAGCCGATGCTGCATACTGTGATACTGAGAACATTGCTCAGGAGCAGTCCACCTAGAATATTCAGAAGGATCCAAGGCTGGTTCTATACTTGTTTACAACAGCATAATTTTAGTATATAAAAACAACTGGGCGATCCAACAGATGGGCGATCCGATGTGGATTCAAAAGTTTCCATCATTCACAAATATATCCAATGTCAGATCCAATCTAACATTTAAGCCACAGAAACCTGAAATAAATCCCCATGTTGAACCAGCTTTCCTTTTCAATTGCTTAGAAATTTTTTATATTGCAAACTAATGAAAAACTGAATACAAGTTTTCAAAGTTCCGAAGTGTTAAAAATTCAAAAAGGCATTCCAGGTTAGACTGGCAGCCAAATGTAAAATGCAGGACTGTGAGATGACTAACTTCTCAGACTTCCAGCTGAGTACTTGCACAGTGAATAGAGTTACATAAACATTAGCTCAGTAGCAGTCAAAAAAGAAAATGAAAGGTTACAAATCTTGGAGCTGAAAGGGTAGTGGTCAATACTTCAAAGACTAATGGCAGCTGGTTATGAGGAACATTCCTCAGGGGCTACTACTTGAGCAATATTGTTTAGCATCTTCATCAGTGACTAACTGTAAAACAGAGTGCACCCTTGCCAGCTTCACAGATGACACCACACTGTGGGGAGCAGTTGATATGCTGGAAGGCAGGGCTGCCATTCAGGGACACCTCAAAAAGCTCAAGGAATGGGCCAACATGAGCCTCATGAAATTGAAAGACAATGCAAATTCTGGAAGAAATACACCATGCAAAAACACAGGCTGGGAACCATTTGCCTAGAAATCAACTCTGCAGAAAGGGAATTGGGGGTCAAGTTTAAGTGAGTTCCTGTGGCAAAGAAGGTCAACCACCTTCTGGTCTGCACTAGCAAGAACGTAGCCAGCAGGTCAAGGGAAGGTGCTCAGCACTTGAGAGGCTATGCCTGGAGTACTGTGCCCAGTTTTTGGCACTCCACTATGAGAGAGATTAACAAACTCCTGAGAGTTTAGAAGAAGGGCCCTAATACGGTTAGGAGCTGGAGCAAGTGAAGAGACTGAAGGAACAGTATTTAGCCAGAAGAGAAGGCTAGGGTGGGATCTAATTGCAGTCTTCCATTACCTAAAAACAGGTCATAGAGAAGATGGAATCAAACTCTTCCCAGAGCAAAAGGATGAGATGCAATAGTTACAAATTGCAATAATGATAATTAATGTTAGATAAGAAGAAAAAAAAAAAATAATGCAAGTGGTTGCAGTTAAGCACTGGAACAGGCACCCAGAGTGCCTGTGGAATCTCTATCTCAGGAAATTTTCACACTCCAGCTGGATAAGGCCCTGAAAAACCTGATCTAACTTTGAAATTAGGCCAGCCTTGAGCAGGAGGTTGGATTGGATGATTCCAAGTGTCCCTTCCAACCTCTGTTTTTCTGCAATTATATGAACTAGCAGGAAAAGACAAGTGACCACATTAAAATATCATTACTCCACCATATAAATTCATTATTTACTTATTCCTCAATTACAGTGTGCTGTTTGGCTCCCAATCTCAAAAAGGATATTTTAGAACTAGAAATAGTTCCTTCCATACAGAAAGCAACTGATTGCATTAGAACTTGTCAGAATGACAGAGTGTTTAGAAAGTAATATGATAAGCTTATAGCATGAGTGGCATGAAAAATAGTGCATAGGAATAATTTGTTCACTTTTTCCTAATACAAGTACAAGGGACTACCAAACAAAGCTAGAAAAATAAAGTTTAAAAAACCAAAAACAAAACAAAAAGTGATTCTTCATACAATGGATGGTAGACCAGTTGAATGTTTTTCAAGCAAGTGCACACCGGCACTTTAGCCTTAAAAAAAAAATACATTGCAAGTTACTAAACAAACACACAACATGAGGCTTAGGAATTCTGAGCTGAAAAACAGAAGTTAGGAGAAAGCTGGGTTAGAAATATCATATATGTTTTTCCTGTTCTTATTCTATGCTGATTACCACTGTTGAATAAAGGATACTAGGCTAGATAGACCCTTGGCCTTCATCAGTGCTGTCATTCTTATGGTAATGTCTTGCAAGGTTCCTAACCCTGTGTTGGCCATCCAATCATAGCTCTGCAACTTTTGAGTTTTAGTCATCACTAAAAAGAATTATTTTCATATGATGGTCAGAGTCCTTTGAGTTCTTTATGAGAGATTTCAGTAATATACACACATGCATGGCAGCTGGGTATCTTGCAAAGAACTGAAGACACAGGTAGTATTTTGGTACCATGTTCTGTGATATCAGACCATATTATTTATTTAGATAAATATTTTTATATGACAGAAACATACAGAAAAGAATCTGAAACACCAGAAGATGCAGCTACATGAATAAGTTTGATAGAGATATGCTGATTTATATGAGATGGAGATCTATCTGAGCCATGGTTTAGATCAATAAACCCACCACTGATTTACAGTAGATGCTCTGCCACAGCAGTAAAAATTACAATACAGCGTGTACCCAACAAAACTTGTAGATAGACAGATGATGAAACACGATTAAACACATGAAGCAAGTCAAAAAGATCACACCGAGCAGTGAATGTATGCAAAACCAGAGCTCATATCAGTTGTGTTAATATACAACTGTTGCCACTTTTATTTTACATTATAGTGTGATCAGGCAAAGTTGTTTGTTATAGATGAATAGAGTTGATTATCACTGATTACAGATGCACTAATTAACTCAGTTTTATTTGTTCCAAAACTCTATTAATAATCAATTCCGAGAGATTTGGGCAGCCATGTGCAATTTGACATAGTTTTAATCACCATCAGAGGAAAATGTAGCCACCCCTTCAGAGGATAATGAAGAGACAGGAAAAAAAACCCCAAGAAAAACAAACCTTTGGCAGAGAACAAGTGTACTTAAAATAGGCCACTTTTCAATCTAAGTAGCTTGCTAATCACCTTAACCATCCTGACAATTTAGACAATAAGGATTTAGCGTTCAGCCCATAGAACAATGTTTAAATGAGGTGCAAAATTGTGCCACAGCTCTTCTATATATAAGCCAGGGAGGCAGTGCTTGTGCTTTGTAGAAAAAAAAAATTAAAAACTTGCCCAGATGTATACTCTTCTGGTTTAAGTGAGCAAAAGTTGCCATTGAGAATCAGTCATAAGTCTGGAAACACCTTTTCTTCATCCATAAAAGGACCAACGTCATAGGCACCGTTGAGAGTTAAACAGAGAATGATTACTTTGCTGTTATATGGTAGTTAGGGTTATGCCAGCATTTACTTTTCAAACACTCTTGAGCCAGAGACTTACAATAGAGCCATAAACATTCTCTCTAAGCTGAGACTAAGCTCTATCTTGANCAAGCTACTGAGATTTCTACAATCACAGTAACATTTTCCTCTCAAATCTTCCAGGGGGATTTCACAACCCAGGGTAGACATAGTAATTTATTACTCTCAAAAATGACTTTTTTTTTTTTAAACTGCCTGTGCAGAGATGTGCATGTACACTCATTTCCACTCTATCAAACCTAGGTATTCTGTCTCAGAATTTAGTAAACCAAATAAGGTTTGACCTAGTGTTCATGACAGCGTAAGTTCTGAACCAGATATAAATTGAATAAGCTAATCCTGTAAAGATCCTTGAAATAAGTAAACACAAGGAAGCAAATGGCAATGATTTAACTGTATATTTACTGCATGTTGTCTTGATTTGGTTTTCACACTACAGCCCTAGGTACTGCAACAGATCTGCACTAGGCCTTGTGGAGTTAACTCTACTTCTGCAGTACCCTTTTATTCTGCAGGTTGTCACATGGCAGAAGCAAAACACAGTGAAATAGAACACCATGCAAAATCCTCTCATCTCTCAATCACCTACAGGACCATTTCCTCAATCTGACAACTTCAAAATAAAAGAAGGTACACAAGAGACAATAAGCAGTAAATGCAGCTGATGTTAAGCTATTAATGGGACACAAGGCTGAAGAATCTCACTAAATATACAGCAAGAGTGAGATCCAATGCCCCGTGAACCTAATGGGTAAAATCACGTGGAAGATACGGAAGGCACAGAAGCCTGTGTTTTCTTCTACTGGAAAAGAACTGTTTTTTCATCTACTGGATGACTTACTAAGTTACCTCTGTTTAATAATAAAAGTAACTTAGGGTATGGAGCAGGCTGCTTGTGCAAGAGACCTCACTAGGGACTCACTAAGTCCTTTCACATGTCTAGCCTCTCCCTAAACTATGGCCCTATGCCCCTTCACCCACTTCCTTCATTCACAGCTGAGAGGAAAATTAATTATTAGGCAAGGGAACATAAGTCCCTGACACTCTGCTTGTCATGTCGTTGTCCTTAACGTATAGGATCTTGAGGTTTGGGGAAAGACCTCTGAAATCAGTGAACCCATTCACATTCTTAAAATCAACTATGTATGCACTTTACTGTATACAGACATATTATTTGGCACCTTGGAAGATGAAGCTTATTTGTCAAAAGCTGCTTTTCCCCTTCAGCCACAGAATCATAGAATCATAGAATCATAGAATCATTGGGTTGGAAAAGACCTCTAAGATCATCAAGTCCAACCATCAACTAACACCACCATGACTCCTAAACTAGACCCTGGAGTGCCACGTCTACACCTTTTTTGAACGCCTCCAGGGTAGACGACTCCACCACCTCTCTGGGCAGCCTGTTCCAATGCCTAACCACTCTTTCAGTAAAGAAATTCTTCCTAATGTCCAATCTAAACCTCCCCTGACGCAACTTGAAGCCATTTCCTCTCGTCCTATCGCTAGTTTCGTGGGAGAAGAGTCCAGCACCCGCTTCCCTACAACCTCCCTTCAGGTAGTTGTAGAGAGCAATAAGGTCTCCCCTCAGCCTCCTCTTCTCCAGACTAAACAACCCCAGTTCTCTCAGCCGCTCCTCATAAGACTTGTTTTCTAGTCCCTTCACCAGCCTCGTTGCCCTTCTCTGGACACGCTCCAGCACCTCAGTGTCCTTCTTGTACTGAGGGGCCCAAAACTGAACACAGTACTCGAGGTGCGGCCTCACCAGTGCCGAGTACAGGGGCACGATCACTTCCTTACTCCTGCTGGTCACACTATTCCTGATACAACCCAGGATGCTGTTGGCTTTCTTGGCCACCTGGGCACACTGCCGGCTCATGTTCAGCCGGCTGTCGACCAGCACCCCCAGGTCCTTTTCTGCCGGGCAGCTCTCCAGCCACTCTTCCCCAAGCCTGTAGCGTTGCATGGGGTTGTTGTGACCAAAGTGCAGGACCCGGCACTTGGCCTTGTTGAACCTCATACAGTTGGCCTCGGCCCATCGATCCAGCCTATCCAGATCCCTCTGCAGAGCCTTCCTTCCCTCGAGCAGATCGACACTCCCACCCAGCTTGGTGTCATCTGCAAACTTGCTGAGGGTGCACTCAATCCCCTCATCCAGATCATTGATGAAGACATTGAACAAAACCGGCCCCAGAACCGAGCCCTGGGGAACACCGCTCGTGACCGGTCGCCAACTAGATTTCACTCCATTCACCACCACTCTCTGGGCTCGGCCATCCAGCCAGTTTTTTACCCAGCAAAGTGTATGCCCATCCAAGCCGTGAGCTGCCAACTTCTCCAGGAGAATGCCGTGGGAGTCCGTGTCAAAGGCCTTACTAAAGAAGAGTGAGGCAAAATAACAGAGGATGTAAGATCACAAAAGATGCTCCAGGTTGACTAGAAAAATGTACCTAGACCAATGTGTTATGCTTTCAGAAAACACAAACACAAGGTGAAATCATGTTTAGGAAAGAGGTGAGGAACAGATGCTCTAAGACATTTCCCCTTCATGTCCAACTGCTATGCCTATAAGCCACTCAACTTCATTTATGTTCTTTAGAACAGCAACCAGAATTCCTGCAGGTTCTGAAATTCCCACAGAAGGAAATAGAGAACATTTCCAAGCATTTTCTTTGCAAATTGGATGTGGAATAATTCATCTTTTAGTAATGCTGAGGCAGCCCTTGAACTTTCTAGGAGGTGCTAGAAAAGATCCTGCTGCATCTTCATCAAAATTACAGCAAGAAGCATGGCTAAAGAAAACAGGAATCTTTGCTTTCATCATCATCATTATTCTGTGCCTTTTCACATGAAAGGACAGCACAGATGCCTGTGTGACTTCCACTGATTCACAGACTTGCTGGCCTGAATCTTTTTCCCAGCCTACAGATACTAGTCCTTTTTAGTTTCACCCAGTCTTATTGTAATTCTGAGCAGTTGATGGTATGTCCAGCCAGCCCTGCAATTTCTGACAATCATTAAAAATTTTATAAGCAAACCAATGTGTGTTTGTTGTGATCCCAGTATTAATGGGCTCTGAATTTCATTCAGCCTCTGTGAACTATAATAAACAGTAGGAACAAATAGCAGCCGACAACGCAATACTGCAGAGACTGAAGAGGAATTTTGAGATAGAAGCCAAATAGGTGCCAAATATCATTCAGTCACCAAAGAGGAAGTGGTGGTCCTTGTATGGATCAGAGCCTAGCCATCCCCAAAAGGTAGATGTCACAGAGTTGGAATGCAGCTGTCTAATTCAACAGAGAACAGTTTGAAACTGGAAAAGAGAAAGAGCACTATGCCAACAGTGACTGCAGGGCAGTTTAGACAAGCAAATGTAATCACTTGTAAATCCAGCTGGAATACCAGGATGAAATGCCTCAGTGTTTGGAAAGAATGCCACAGGATCCACATGGACAGAGTTCCATTAGAGGCCCCATTTCACACGTGTTCATCACCATACAGAAATGCAGTGAAGAAATGCACATGTAATTACTTGCAACCTTTCAGTGATTTAGATAAAACATTTACCTGGAAAACTAGTAACAATGGACAAATGTATGGGTGCATAATCTTATGTGAAACAATTGATTTTTTTACTGAAGATTTAGTTCATCATTGTACCAATGGTCAGGGGCAGAATCTTACATCTTCCCTCGGTAACCTCTTCTTATAATTTCTTTGAGTTTCAAAGTTGCTGACAGAATATTCCATGCAAAAGTTGGAAATTAAAAGAACTATATTTGTTGTGTTTTTATAAAAATAAACACACATACCCCCCAGCTTTACAATAAAGCTTACACTTCATCTGTCTGCCACACTGCAGCAGAGGTAATGAGGACTGTCAAATAAACCATCTGATTTCCCCCACCCTCAATAATGGTTTATTACACATCCTTGTCTAGCGTGAAATAATTCTGTGAAAAATAAACCAAGTATGAATCTTATTTGGGTTACAGAAAGGTCTGAATCATTTATAACTGAATTAATTGCTAGAAAGGCTTATGAGCAGCCAATTAGTAATATTTGTATTTGGATCTGCCAGTTGGCCCAGAACTGAAAATTAATATTAGTTTCGACATAAAGACTATCGTGTTCACAGATAAAAAATGTTCAATCAAAATCAAGAATATCCTTGAGAATTACTGTCTTGTATGGAACATGCCTCATAACTGGCCAGATAATTCTATTAGCCAAAACTGCCTAAGATATTTCCCAACTGCTGATTCAAAAACTGATTCTGCATTCCTCATACAACATCCTAAAGTCTTGATGTTTGGTTGCACTCTCTGTAAAGTCCTGAAAGAGTGGGAGGAAAGAATGGTGCCACACATGAAACCTGTATAGTTGCCAGCAAGCTGTTCATTTGTGTCCATTACATTTCCACATGCCTTTTGAGGACTTCATTTTCCCCACTTGGCGTTCCACTTTCCACAAGCAGTAAATGAGTCTCAAACTCATTTGGATTATCTTGAGAACTATAAGTAAATTCTGCAAATCACCAGGTAACAAAAGCAGTATAGCAATGCACTGCATCTGAGGTCCTGCAGAAGCATCCTTCCAAAGACTATGAAGGAAAACACACACGTTCAGTCGTCACTGCTTACAAGATGAGAACATGGGCTAGGATGTGGCTATACCACAGGTAATGGCTTCCAGGGGGACAGTATCACTCTTCAGTGATTCTTCTTTCCTCCACATCCTCTTCTCAAGCCAAATGTAGCCCAGCAGAATGGGGCACCAGAGGAAATTCTGCAATTTCTGGAAAAGGAATGTAGTTTTGAGGTGCTTCTATGACTGAGCAAAGATTGCTCCCTGGGAACCTTATATTTCCTTTGACTTGTCTTCCTCCCACCACCCATGTCTGACAAGACCCAGCCCAAAATTAAATGTGAGAAGAGAAATAAAGAGATGGAGAAACACAGAAAGAATCTACCACAAAATAAAAGGGAAAGAATAAACATTGAGAAAAGCATTCAGTACAATCAGAAACTTGTGCGTTAGGCAAGCATCTCTTAAGGAGTTATTCTGTAGTTCCTGGTCAGAATACTTATTTTGTGAGTTATGGCAATTTCTAAATTTTTCACTTAATAGAAAAGTAAATAATTGTATAACAGGTCAAGGCACAATTCTGGGCTGTCCTCAGGCACTCCCACTCCTGGACTGTGTGTTTTTCCTCTTTCTTGAATGATTTTTAACAGTGAGCTGTATTTTAAATGTATTCTATGTTCTTTACTACAGACTGTGCTCTCTCTTTTAGGTTACAAACTTGATGAGAAGTTGTATAGCCAAAGGGGTTTTTCAGAAAGTCAAAGTAACATATTTTGTCCATGAAGAATGCATTCACACTTTCCTGAAGTAAATTACAACAAAATCCGATATAATTAGAGCATACACTTTAATGTATTTGTACTGGTAAGGAATGCTAGAAAAGGAAGACAGTGGAACATTGTGTAATGCTTAGAGGGGTATTTGAAAGCTTTCAAGTTAAGCATCATTTAAAACAGATTGTAATTAAGGATTTTCCTTTTTTTTATTACATATTAAGGTCTCTAAGAGCATAACTTCCATAAATAGTCAAGAATAAACTACATTCAGACCTACATATAAGCACATTTCTTGGCACAGACAAATGAAAACTGTGATTGCTGACATCTCTTTGAAGGAAGATTTTCTTTTTCTTTTTTTTTTTTTCATCCCAGCCCTTGTTTTATTTATATGGCTCTGCACACTTTTTTATTTTTAATTATCCTAAGGAAAAGAAGGGGTGGAGGGAAAGAGATCTTTGTTTTCCAACTGAGACAGTGAAATACATTCCAAAGCTGCTTTTGTTTTTAATTTACAGAAGCCCTCATGTCTAATCTACTAAGCCAACAAATAATCTGTTTGCCAGGTTTTACATGAGAGTCATGAAAAGTGCATACAATTGCTGACTTTATTCTTTTTTAGGATACAGATTCATTCTCTGCCATAAACTTGAAAAGATCCTTTTGGAGAACTTTTCACAATAAATTTATTTTTAACTATGCATTTTGTTTCCCAGGAGTTATTTCGTTTTTACCCAGTTACTTGAGTATCTTTGGCTCTCTTTTCCTTAACAACAACAAAAGCATTGTGTTTGCCTATCTGAAAGATAAGATAGCTAGGTCTGTACCCTTGCTCATGAAAGCAGCTGTTTAAAAGCAAAAAGAAGGCTATTGAGAAATGTGTTCCCCTCTGAAAAAAAGGTACAGAGCAGATAAGCACTCCCACATATTTCCATACACAGGAAAAATTACAATTTTCATCCTTCTGTTCTTCTAGAATAACCCTATATTTTACTCTTCCTAATATTAAAGGTGAATCTCAGTATTTAAAAACTTAATGTGTATCCTGAGATCCACCAAGAAATTCCATGAGATTACGGTGGAAAAAGTGGAGAGAGCAGGACAGCAATACAAAAATACAGTGTCTCTACACTGCTGTAAATATCTTCTGAGAAATTCATGTATGCAGGCAAGGCAGAAAACACTGTTTTAGTGAGATTTTTGGATGGTATGATCTACCACAAGGAAATTTCTTCTGGTGCGGAGGAGTACACTACCGCATTTTATTTACTTCCCTCCTCTCCATTCTGGTACATCTCCTCCACTAGACAACTATAAATCTAGCACAGCAGTATCAATGAACTTGAAGGATGGAAAGAGCACTACTGAGCCAGCTTCCCCAAAATTAAGTTTTGCTGGGATTTTCACAGGCAATGCCAGGGCTCAGAACGCATTATGTTCCTCCAGAGACGCTCATTTTTTCATTTGTACCTCTCCTTCTCTTAAAGGATACAGGGCTTGAACTACACTGAAGCAAATAACACAACTAGTATAGTTCTTGTCTTATAAATGGCCCATTTATTGGCATCTTAATAAAAGGTGTTCAAACTGTACTTAGAAAGTGGAGCTTGCATTGGAGAGAGAAGGGATCAGGATGAAACATGTTCCAGGTAAAAAAACCTCTTCTGCTCCAAGATGTGCATCTTACCTTCCATACAGTTACTCTATCCACAGGTACTAACCAATCCTTTCCAACTTCATGCACGTTCCCAGAGCATTCTGCTAAATGCTACGAAGATCCTGACTATATGACTTTAGATAGACTGAAGCAAAGAAAATGAATGAGGGAAGGCAAAGAGAGTTCAAATAGACATAAAACAATGGCTGACACAACCTTTTTAATATGCTAGAGGTGAACAAGAATTTGGGGGAAGTGCAGAAATATTACTAACAATTTAATTGAGCTCACATCTATTTTGTTTGTAAATATATATGAAGGATGTTTGGAGTGCCAGCCTTTGGGAGGTAGTCTGTAACTTACATCAATTAGAATAAAGATATCCATTGTCTACCAGCTGTAGGCAAAAGGCCGTGGCCACAGGTCTTACTGCAGAATTGTGGGTGTAGCCAAATACAGCATTCTTCAGTTCAAAACAAAAACTTTTAGGTATTTGTTTAAATTTCTTCAAAGATACACTAGTAAATAGAACTTCACAGGCAGGTGTTGATTTTAGATACACTGCAGAGTGAGCGGATGAAAATCTCACTGTTTAATTTTATGGCTATGAATTCTCATTTCATTCAAGGGGCTTATTTTACCAAATACCTTCCATCTACTTTATTCATGCCGAGTTCTGTATTACTGCACAAGTCAACCCACTTTCATGCTAGTCAGAAAATAAAGAGATGTTCTGTGCTAGCGAGTTTCAGAATTTAGATTTTCATAATTTTTTTTAAACCATAACAGATGCAGATTTTCAAACTTTGTTAACCAATTGCCTGAGAAAAAACAACCCACAGTGCAGAATCAGAATTTTTTTCTTAATTTGTCTACTTACACTATGTTCACAAGTCCCTTTTACTCAAAGAAAGAGATTTATAATCTGTATTCACAGGGTCCTTGCAGAACTATCAGCGCCCCTTCACAAAGTAGCTCCTTTTTAAAACCTCCATCTCTCAAATACCTTCCTCAGCTCTCTTGTCTGAAATAAGGAGATGCAAGTTCCTCCTCAGACCCACATATTGTTATGGAGGAAAACCTCTGTTCAAAGTAATTCGCACCTAGGATGGCATGGAGTCAGAATGTGAGCTTAGGTATGCACCGTCCTTCTCCTGTGTAGTTTACCTCCACAGTAGGGCAGCCTCAAACAATGTTGACAGCTCTGGCCTAATAAGAAGTTGCCAAAAAGTTCTTTTAATGAAGGAGAACTGCGGCACAGGGAGAGCCAAGCTATAGGTTTAAACATGAACAACTCAAATACAAAGTATTGCCACCATTCCCCATAAGTACTACGATAACTGAGAAAACTTGCATTGTGCTGCAATTCCTCTCCGTTCAATCCTTCAGCCAATGTGGTGTAGTAAAGTTAGATGGGATGATTACAAGGAATTGGTTTGCAGAAAAAAAAAAAAAAGTTTTCTATCACATGCTGCCATTAATGATACACTTGCCAGTGTTCAGCAGCTCCCAGGCCACACTTCTATCCAAAGACAGTTTAAGAAAGTAAAGCAGCCTCCCCCCTCCCACTGACCGCTCCTGGTCAGGCTGCTGTGCCTTTCATCTAATTTTTTTTTTTCATCTCCTGCCTTTACATACCCCTTGAGGCACATATTCTCCAAAAAGTGAGAACCACTCAAATATAGTTTACATTACCCCACAGAACATTATAAAGAGGCAAGAAAATTGTCAAGCAAGGTGACAAGATTCACACCAAAAATCATTTTGTAAACTCTCTGAGATGTTGTCACAACAAACCCAGAGGAAGAATTCTGCTTCTTCAGCAGCCAATAATGGAGAAGGTGACAGGAGAGCAGAAAGGGAAAACGAAGACTCCCACATGCGCTTGGGATGCTTTTTCAGCTTTGTCTGTACTTAGGCTGCTAGATGATTTATGATCACTAGTCTTTATTGCCAGTGCAACTGTTCACTTCAATTCTGCATGTTCCTTGGCGGGTTGGTTACATTTTCACAGATGCTATCATCACACTTTAACTGTAATAATCATCTGTTTGAATTGTGCTGTTACTATACTATGCTGCCAGCCAGCTCTTCTGTACGGAAATGTCCAATGCTGATGAATAGTGCAACTGCCTGAAATCAAGTCTAGAAACTCCTTTCTTAAAACGTTTCTTAACTGAGTACTGCTCTGTAGGGAGTGATTATTCCCAAGACCTGATGAATCATAGAATCGATTAAGTTGGAAAAGACCCTTAAGATCATCGACTCCAACCGTTAACCTAGCACTGCCAAGTCCACCACTAAACCATGTCCCTAAGTGCCATGTCTACGTGTTTTTTAAATACCTCCAGGGATGGCAACTCAACCACTTCCCTGGGCAGTGTGTTCCAATGCTTAATAACCCTTTCAGTGAAGAAATTTTTCCTAATATCCAGAGGAAACATAATGGAAAGAACGAGTGCCCAACAAAATGCCAACTTAGGGTATGGACAGATGACTGCAAACTACAGTTAGCACAGCTTAACAAATTCCTGCTTACTAGATGAACTGTATTAATGGACCACAGCATACTTCTGATTCACTGCTATTGCAAAGGAAAGTAGATTACTTTAAACCTGTTGTTGGTTTGAATCATGACATTCTAATATGTAATACCTCTTACCTTGGAATTACAGTAGGTTAGAAGCACGCATACAAGCAATTTAGCAGCAACTCCTTCAGCTGTGAAAGCCCAATTACTTGCCTCTCCCTGTTCTCTAAATTTCTACCCCAATTTGTTATAAACCAGTGCTGGACCACAATTTCCATTATCCTAAAAGCACTCATGGTTCTCATGTGTGCTTTACATAAATAAACAGAAATACAATGTCAAATTTTCAGCTGTAAGCTGGCATCCACAGCAGTCAATGGGACAGTGGTGTTTCTGCTTGTAAGATGAGACCACGGGGCACATGCCTGCATCTGTGCTCAGGCCTAGTCTCCCCAGTCATCCAGACCTACTTGTGCCAAGGGACCTACCGAAATACAGGGTAGCCTCCTCCCTCCTTGTGCACCACATTTCCTTTGCAAAGAAAATCCAGGTGCACAAGGGGACTGTGCATCACATTGCATTCTGACTCCCAGTTAAGCTGGGAATGCCTGTGTTGTGGAGCACAAACACAGTCAGCAGTATCTTGAAAAAAACTAGCCAATATATTCAAGACTTTGAGGTTTATTAACAGATACAAGAGACTGCCAGCTCAGGCTGAAAATTAACATATTCAGCAGTGCTCTACAGAAAATGAGGCAGGCACAGGAGATGGTGGATTACACAATTTCTGTTGCTTTATTTTACCTCGACCAATTTCACTCTGAGATCCCAAACTTTGATTTAAGCCCCACCATGCTCAGCACTATTTTATCTCTACAGCTCTGCTAACTGACAGTGTTTAAATGAAACCAATCCCCTCCCACAAGTATGCACAGAAGTCCCCAAAATGATTTTAGAACAAGAAACTGAACACAACAGCCTCAAGCTTAAGGAAGAGTTGTATTCAGGAAGGATAGTCTCATTCAGATAGCATCTAACATTTTAGCAGATCAAGTAAAAAGCCAAAGTTGGCTGCAGCACTCAAGCTTTTCCATCAGAAAGGATTTCTGCCTGATACTAGGAATTCAGTGCATACTCCTCCCCTCCAATGAGTCATGAGAACAGAGGACTCCCCTTTACCTCTCCTTCACTGACATGGATGCTCCTGCTAACCCAAGGTAATATTGTGTCACATGAGGCAGCACGTGAGTAGAGAAAAGAAAGGGATTACTGCACAGATATGAGGCTTCTCATTAGAAGAGACCCACAGGGATGCAGGAGGTACTCTAATCCCTGTACCCAGCTGCAGAATAAAGCATATCAGCCATGAATACTTCTGTGTCTACTAGAGTACAATCAAAAAAGAACTGCACTTGTGAGATTAGACCAGAGAGGACAGACTACCTTGGGAACCAATGACAATAAACATCAGCTAACCATAAACTTTACTACTTTTTTTTT
>WAAD01036914.1:40890-62285 GCA_013389945.1 Fregata magnificens | reverse complement strand
GGGGGGGGGGACGGACATATTTTCCAACCCCTCCATAACACACACACACAATTCCCTCCATCACATATTTGAGAAACAGAACGTGAATAGTAACCAAAGGCTTGGTATATTCAGGGGAGATTAAAGGCTGCATGTTCAAATAGGCACTAACTTGGGTGGGTTGGTCAAATTCTCCCTACAGTTGTTTTATTCTGGGAACCCCACAACGGAGAAAAGAATTCTTTTGATATTCACATTTCAAAGAGCACACTTTTGTGAATATTTTCAATAGAAGATGATAGCACTACTGATTTATATAGACTGTGTATAAACCTACACATGCATATGCACAAACATACATGCACAGCATATACATATGTATATGTAGAACCATCTGTAACAGAGGAGGAGATACTTTCATTTTGCCTTTTGTGCTGCTCACTCCAGGAATCTATCCTTGATCTTGACAGAACTGATAGTTTATAATGAATACTTTTCCAGCTTTCATGGCTGGCATCAAGGAAACACCTGGGAGTAAGATTTGTTCACTGTGGTTTTGTGTATTTCTTTTTTAAATATAGTTACTGTGCTGTTTGCCTCTAATAAACATTTTTATTGTGTTTAAATATTTCATTGGTTCAGGGGAAAAAAACCCACCACACATAAGAAAACAAACAAGTAAACAAGAGGGCCTGCTGTCCTTCTGCAAGTGGAAAGAGACCCTGAAAGGATAAAGAAACTGGGCTGAAGTCAGGAGACTTGCCATTGACTGTACTACAGATTAACTACACGTGACATTTAATAGTGCCTCATTTTCCCTTTAGTTACCTACACAGAAAGGGAGATATAGGAAAATGGCGATAACTCTCAGGGAAGCCCCGACTCCTATTTAAAGTACTTGCATGGTCCTCAGAAGAGGGTGACACCAGAAATTTCTGGCAAAGCTCTAAGAATCTCACATAGAAGATACTAACATTTTGAAGTACAGCATATTTTGTTGCATCAGTTTAATACAACTGATATTAACCCAGACATAATATCAAAAGGAGGATAAAATATCAGATGTACAGCATAGTAAACAGAATATTTGAAGGAGAAATTTAGAGGCACAATACCCCATTCATTCTATTTTAAGGAACCAAGTCAGCAGAGTCAGATAACATTCACATTCTACAATGATGTGGTCAGACTTCCTTTGTCATTATGACATTCTTTCCTCCTTTCTTTCTATGTATTTGTCTGCTTGAGATTTGAAACCTCCTTGAATCTAGGTACTAGACTTAAAACTGCCTATTCCAAGATTTGAACTATTTCCAATAACAGCTACTGTTCTAAGTAAATTATAGAGATTAGAAATAGAGCTAACTGAAAAGGTATGATGTATTTTAGGTGATCTGTTTTCAAATGCTTTTGACTAGTTCTGTAAACTGAATAGGGAAAAAAAAATTGAAGAATCAGATATCTCACAAAATCAAGAACATCTGTTCCACAGGTACAGGCTTTGTTATTCATTCTAAATAGAGAACTTGTAACCTACATTTAAAGCCCTGGTTTGCTCTCGTCTTTGTATGTTTGAAAAATTAATGTTAAATAGTCTTAAAATGCAATCAGTGAGCGAGGTCTTATTCTATCACCTCTTTACAAAAGTATAAATTCCACACAAGGTAGAAACCAGTGAAGAGTCAGTCCCTTGTTCACATGCAGATTAGCAGGAAGAGGCTATTTCAAGGCCACTGAAATACTTATATGAAAGCCCTAGTGCTTATGCGGGCAGTTTAAGAAAGCAATTGTAGAGTCTGTAAATCTCAACATCCCCCCATAGTCTACTGCTCCAGCTGAGAGTGAAGAGGAATAGCATTCTATGGGATATTTTTGCTTCCTGTGATACCCTGCATTTTAGTCTAGCCCATCTCTGGAAAGAAGCTCCACTGGAAGTTCAATCAATTCCACAGCTTCAAATGTGTTTTAAAACCAGCATACATGAAAAGGGGAACAAAGGGGAGCTTCTAATTCTGTCTCTTTATGAATACTTATGAAAAATATGTGGATCAAAGCCTCCTTCTCTGCAAGTAAGTTTCAAGCCTCCTGTAGGACTCAAAGGAAAAGTATTAGAACTCATTTTATATTTCAGTTCGCATAAAGCACATGGCCTCACAACAGGCTTTTCCCTAATTTGCAGGGAACTGCATCAGAAATGGAGCAAAGCAGTCTAAACAGGGCTGTTCTGCCTCCACAACAGGGAAAAAGGGTATCAGGAATATAACAAACATTCAAGCTGTCTCTGTTATTACCTTAACAACCAGCTCTAGCTATCTTATGCACGTGAAGAGTATACTTAAAGAGAGAAATGACCCTAGGTTAAACATAACCTCCTGAGCTCTCTCCTTGCTAGAACAAACATCAGCCAACCTGGTATCTGCCAGAGCCCTTTTGACGTCAGAGTTATTGATCATACTTCACATTTGTTGCAACACGTTGGTTTCAGGTCACAACTCTTCCCGAACACTGCCATTTCTCCTGAAGAAGAGCCATTCTGTTGCTAAGGGACTGACCACAATGGAGAAGTTCTACGTTAAATACTCAGCTGATCTAAAAAGGGCCTGTCAACACAAATACATCTGAGCTGAGATTCTCTTCCTAAACTCTGAGTTGCCCAGAACCCAAGCAGTCACGTTAGCACAGGGCAGTGCCTTAGCTATCATGGCCATTCTCCTGAGGGTGAGCTCCTCAGCAAGGCATTCTGGCATAGGCAGAGGGCTGCACCAACATGGATATAACAGCTTCCAGGCCAGCACTAGATAACATCGCCACAGCAAGGAGGGCAGGCTGAGGACCATGATGAACGCACCTAATTCAAAAAGTCATGAGACCTTTTCCTGCACCATCCTTTATCTTTCCTACTCACACACCTGTTAAGAAATTTGGGAGAAAAAGAAGTTATGTATACAATGTTTGCTCTGTATGCAGGACAGAGCTGCAGTGGCTACTGAGGTTTGACCTTTCAGGTGAAGTTCTCTTTCCAGAGAGATAGAAGTAGTACCACAACAGGATAACCAGGAAAGGAACACAAAAAATTTGATTTGGAAATACCTTTTTGGATGTTAGTCAGAAGCAAGAAAAAAAAAGAAGATTAAAGAAAGTAATTAACTGAGACTCAATTAAGAAACTTCCTCTGCTTAGGAGGAGGGGAATTTCTGCTAGTATGGAGAAGTTAGTTTTGAAAGATACCTGCACCTGTTAAGCAGTACTGCAAAAGGAGAACAGAACACTGAATTCTGTTGAGAGAGCACCTCTCAACTTTCAAAACCTGCCCAGGTCCCTGGGAAAGACACTGATAACAACAGTTTTATGTTGGCACAGAACTAGGGTATCTCTTATTACATCTACTCAAATGCCACATAACACCAAAAACTCCAATAACTAGCCAGGAATTTCACAAAACTCAAAGCAGGGTAATGGCATGCTTTGAATTTTAGTGCACATCAGTCCTTTCTTTTCACATTTATGGACATTTATTTTGAGAAGTAGTAAATAACTAGGTGGGATCTCAGGAGAAAGGGAGTCACTTCCCAGTTCTGGCACAGACTCGATGCACAATTTAAACAAATAATTTAATCTTTCTGAGTCTTAGTTCCCCAGCAGTAAAAACCAGGCAGCAGTTCATTTATTCTATTCTTTGTCTCATTTACATAGGTCGTAAATGCTGAAGGGCAGGCGCCATCTCTTATTATGGATTTGTGCAGTGTCTAATACAATAGAGATCTGAACACAGTAGGGCCTTTAAGAGCTATCTCATGTTTGAAGTACATTCAAAAGTATATTGTTGCATGTCACGTATGTCTCCCAGAGCTTATTACAGTGAGAGCTAAATAAAGATTCATGACCACTGAGTATAATTTAGTGTCAGAAATGAAGGGGTCAAGAAAAGTATCTTTTGATAATTGCTTGTCTTCCCTCCTTCCCTATGTAGATTACCAACAATACAGTGTGTGGGAGAGGGGAGGGGAAACAAAAGCTAAACCTGTCTTTGGTGAATAAATAATAGCAAAAAGCTCCTAAGAAATCTCAGTCTAAGTTCTGCAGCCCTAAATTGCCTACAGAAAAAAGTTTCCATAAATTGGCATTAACAAAGAACAATCCTCTTGCTTTGTCTGGCAGGAAGAGTCACCTTTTCTAAGAGAGAAATGCATGACAATCTAGAAAGCCTATTAATAACATTAGAGTCCTGAACTTTAATGTATTAATGAATGGACATGCACCCATGCTGTAATCATGAATTTCAGCATTGCCTTTGATGCTTCATTGGGCACAAAGCTCTTACAAAATGTTTGAAGTGTCTGGCTGTGTAATAATGATTTATAATTCTCTTGAACTAAAGCAAAATTTGCTAGTAAAAATCATTTTTGAAATAAAAAATAAGTTGTGACTGGAGGGTCTGGGTTTGTTTCAAAAAGAGATCACCCACAAGCAGCAAATTATTTAAAAAGCCACTGGTTCTAGTGTTTTGAGATAGGGACTGTACAACCGAGAATTTCAAAGTACTGTTAATTAAGATCAGTTTATTAAAATGTCAATCTTTTTAACCAAAAAAATTCTCTACCATGAATACTAGCTGCAAGTTCCTTTATGTTCAACTTTTCATGAAGAAAATTATTTTTCCTCATACCATATATNNNCCCCCATCTCTTCTGTCAGGGTTTACTTGTAGAATAAGTGGTCTTTGTGTGTCTGTTAGATTACTGCTTCCCCCCTCCCCCTGCACTATCAGAAAGGTCTCTGAATTACATTAAAACAGCTGTGCTTGGCATTGGGGATACACACACACCCCCACCCCCCAACAAAACACCACACAAAACCTTAAAGTTTTCATGAATTTTCTTTCTTCCTTTTCGGCTCAGTCCAACACCCACCAGAGTCAAAGAATATTTTTTTTTTTTTACTTCAGAACAATGTGGATCAGGCCCATATTTGAAATTAATTTTATAGCTTTATTATTATGAGTGCTTCCATTCCAAGACTTCTTTCTCAGAAAGTGCGAGGAAAAGGGGTGGACAGAAATGAACCTGGCAAGAGTATGTCCTTATCACACTCAAAACAGTCATTTTTGCAAAAATATTTAGCGGAACAGTCCAATATTTAAAAAAAAAAATCTGCCAAGGAAAAAAGAACGGACATGGTACAGCTGGAGACATCCCTCTGTATTCCTCTCAGGAACTTGGAGCCAAAGACAAAGGGAGGGGGAGTGTTGGAAAAACAAACAATTTTCATCAAGTTCTTCCAAGTCCTCACACCAAATAAGGGGTTTTATTTATTTTGCTAAATATTGTCATTCCTTCTTTGAAAACATAGTGGTTGTGAAAAGTGTTATTGAGTCAGAGAATTAACTGTTTAAGGTACACGTCATGGCTGATCTGCTCACGCCAGCTGTGGAGCCAAGCAGAATGATTCTGCCCTGGTCTCTTCTGCTTATGCTAGAACTGTGGAAGAGGAACTGAATTTCTTCCCAGGTAAGCAGCCTGTAACCATACGCAGCACTCACGTGGCTGCAGTCATACCCATCTTAGGTACATCTATGATAAATTTAGTTCAAATTTTAGCAAAAGGAACCTGTTGAAGCCAAGAGCAAGATGTTGGCTTCTCTCTTGAGACAAGCACCAAAAATGGTTAGGCATTCACAAAACCACAAACACCATGTAATCAAGAAGCTTGTAAGCACCTGAAACCACATCCTACATGTCACTGTTACAGTGGTCAGGACAGAGACAACTGAGACTCTTCTGGCTCTTTTGCAGAGTGATTGCATGTATTTTAAAAAATGTGGCTTTTGTTTTGCTGCTTGGTTTTTTTGTTTTGTTTTTTATTTAAAATTTTCATCAGGATCTTCCCCATGTGGACCAAAAGAAATTGTCTGATTATTACAGAGTTAAAGAAAAGAGGATATCGATATAAAAACATAAAATACATATAACAACTAAATCAGAGAGCACATGCGCACGCTAGCTGGGCGGGAAGGGCAAACAGGGCAGTCCTATCCTAGACCAAACTGACCCTGGACACCAAACTGCAACAAAATTCTGGCATGAAGTCTCAGAACACGACTACTCTTTTCCCAGCATTTGGAGAGGGGTCGATTCTACCCGAAGTTTCAGACTGATTTTAGATTTAGACATTCATTCAATTGTGTTCCTTAAAATTATCTTCAATTACATATGCCTCAAACTGGAAATAACTACCTGGATTTTTAATTGCAGATTAAAAATTATTTTCTCACTTTTCCTTGAAGTGGTGGGCTTCTGTTTTTAATATTTGTGATAAACATTAGGGTTTCTTTCCTTTCTCAACCTTTACAAGGAATTCTTTTATCTTTTATTTCAAGTGAAACTGTGTTGCTGAAGGAGTTGCTGTAAAGCAGAGGCAACAAGCAGTGCTTCTAACTATGTCTACAGATTCAGGACTGAATGAACTCCAGAAATCTAAGTAGAAGACCAAGGGTGGAGATTATCTGTGGCACACCACAGCAGAAGAAATCCCTGTTCACTGTCATTGTGAACAAGAGTATTACACCTTCTGTCTTAACTTGCCTATAAATTGTTGGAAAAGATGTGTGCTAGGATATGTCACCATAAAGAAAATTATGCCAGGAGGAAGGCATTCCCTAAGACCTCACTAAGCTGAGACAGAAGGACAACACCCTTTCTCCCCATTAAGACTCAGGATATTATCATGCATGTTTGAGAAATACACTTAGCATAAACAGAGCAAACATCATCACCTCATTCATTTTTGTCTTTTCTTCCTTGATTCTTTGCCTGAAGAAAAAGATGAAAGAACAGGATCCCACTACTTAGCTACATGTTTATTTTTCCCCCATCAGCTCCTCTTTCCACTTGTTCCCATTATTAGCACAAACCCTGAACCTGTCTTACAGTTCCCCTATGGGGACCCATATAAATTCACTAGAACTACAGGCTAACACTTGTCAACTCCTCCTCCTATTATAAAATAGTACAAAGGCCTCGACATGATATTGTGTATTGGCAATGGGCATCTTGCTGTTGATTTTAGCAGAACTCCCATTTTCATGAATCAAAGATATGCTACAGCTTATTAAATTATGTCCTGTAATACAAAGAGGCTTTCCTTTTTTCATCATCTGCAAATACAGTTTTCAGATGAAATACTGTGAAAATACAATAGACCTGTAACCCTCTACAGCACTAACCACTGACTTCTGTCCCCAAGAAAAAAATACTGTTAATCAACAAGGCGAGCCATAGCGCTCCTTTCAGCTTTTTCATTCAAAGCAATAGAAACGTTTCATGAAATCATAAACATACCTGTCCTGTCAGCCAGCAGAACAGTGACTGATTCCACGTGCTCTTAACTTCATTGAGCTCTGATGTACAATTTGATACAGCAAACATCTCCCCAGTAAACTCCGCATACGTCAAGCCTTAAAGTGGAATATTAATATAACTTTCGGAGGAGGCTCAGAAGTGCTACTTCTGGACAAATGAAGAAAGCCTTTTAAGGAGTAAGGGAATAGTCACACTCAGTGCTAATATATTCATTCAGACAGACTGCAAAGTTGTTTGCTGGTATGGCTACAATTATTACTTTCAACAAAGCCACTTTGGGTTATTTAAGTAGAAACTAATTCTTAAAAATGTCCTATTTTATTTTTATTCAAAAATTTTCACTGTAAAAGGTTATTTTCATGAACAAGTACAAACAAGTTGACCTGTCNTTATCTATTAAACATTCGGTATGTATACATACAGATATAATGTCATGAACCAAAGCAGACTCAAGATGCTCCTATCAAGTTCAGTCAGGACCTTAACATAGCCTTCTTTCCTCTAGAGGCAGATGCATCACTTTAGTTAAAAGGTGTAACTGATGTCTTCATATCCAGTTCACTTACCAAAACCCAACCCCATCGGCCTTAACTGATCTTTACTTTATGTAAATTTATGTAAAATGGGTATTGCTGCACTTATGTTCCATACACATTAAAATCTGTTTCTTTTGTATTTGTAACAGTCATATTCAGGACGCAATAACTGTTTCCACCCAAATTTTCATTTTGAAGTAATGGATAAGCATCACAGCACAAGCTCCTATTCTGCTTCCCATGGAAGAACAAGGACTCTGGTAACCACTGGTTGACTCAAGGGAACTGATATATGACAGAAGGCACTGAGGAAACAGTCTTGGATCCATCACTGCAAGGAAGTATGGTTCTCACTGTTACACCTTCATTTAAGGAACATGCTATTCCAGATCATAAGTTGTTAACTAGCTCATCTTCTGACAGGCTTTTAGCCTGTAGAGAGAATAATTCCTTTTCTGTTGATTTCCACCAGGTTTCCCTATACAGACCCTGTTTGCTTGGGCATAGGCAGAACTCAGTGTAATGTAAATAAATTTTCAAAGTCTGGCGATTTAGCTTCCTCTCACTGAAGTCAATGGAATTCTTGCCCAGGAGAAGTTCAGTCCTTTCACTTTGAGACTCAACATTTCCTGCCTCCACTCCAACGTTTTTTTTTTTTTTTTTTTTTTTTTTTGAGTAGAAGAAAGCAACTAAGCCTGGCAAAATGCCTCATCAATTTATGTTCTAAAACACAACAAAACACATTAGCTGAAATAACAAGCCACCATTTGCAAAATATGAACTATCTGTAAGGACATTCCCTAAAGCTTTTTATTAAGACAAAAAAAAACCCCAACAAAACAAATAATACATCAAAAATCTGCAGGAAGCAAATGATGGAACTCCTCCCATCCTCACACAACATCATGGCGGGGGGAAACAAACCACATTAAAATCTGACAAACACGTTAAGACTAAGTTTTCAGGTATACTTTTCTTCCACTAAAGGTACAAAATTCTGTTCCTTATCTTTCAAAACCTTTCTTCATAATACATTTTTGTTAGCTGCTCCTGCATTATAATAAATACCCACTTTGCAATGACTTTAGAAAATTACTTATTTTTCATAGTTATTATTAAATGAGATATACTAATCGTCCAAATCCTGTTTCACTGCAAATACCTACAAGAGGCTTTATCTCCATTTGAAGCACTACAAACCTCCTGCCAGTCTAACAGTCAAGCAGCCTGTTTTCCAAAATTAAGGCAGAGCATAATCTGATAATTTATCATTTATAAAGCAAAACATCCAGATATAGAATATTTTCTACGATATCCCAAGCTGACCATATTTTGACATTGCAAGACGTTAACATGCCTACATTCTTGGTGAAAACAAAGAGTTTTACGTATCTATATCTTTTCATTTGTATTTCTGTACATTCACATATTTTATATATTCATTTATTTTTATCTATTTATACATAAACATGCCACATTTATATGGCATAAATATTTAATATATATATATATAAAAATAATTCATATCATGGTTATATAGAAAGAAGATGCAGCATCCAAATCCCTTCTGATCATGGTTTAGGCAGGATATTAGCTTTTAATACAAATTGATTAATATCAGTAGAAGAGAATGAAGACCATTATAGCGAGATCCCTAATTCCAGTAAAATACAGTACTGACATAGTAATTTAACAACTGTAACATTTATAGAGGCACCAAGGAGCCAATCCGCATGAAATCAGATTTGAACACAAGTCATCTTCACACAAAAGTTCAAGTCAATGCAACAGGTTTTACAGAACTAGGGTAGCCCTATCTAGATGAATGGGGATGAACTGGAGGTGCCTTAAAGATGCTGGTGTTTTGAAGCTCAATATCACTTGTTTGAGCACCATTAGCCAAGGGCAGACACTGCAAGCAGGGTATACTTAACTGAGAAGTATAATGCAATTATTTACTGGTTAAACACACATAAAATATAGTGAGGATTTAACAAGCTATGAAGCCAAGTGATACTGCTCACCATCCCAACAAGGCAGCTGCACAGTGTTCCCAGGCCAGGCAGGCAATGAGCTGCCTCCAGAGCTCCCTGGAAGGCGTTCTCAGCATGGCTGAGTAGCCACCTTCTACAAGCTCCATTGACACAGACTCTGCCCCGTTTCCTGACTCCCCTTTTCCTTTTAGGATTCTACACCTTTCCATGCTGACTTTTTCCCTCTAGACCACTTGAGCTACTAATGACCCTCTCTCAACAATCATGTGCCTGCCTGTATTTTTGACCTTTCTTATCTCTTTACAGATTTTTCTCACAGGTCTTCTTTAGCAGCTACAGTGCAGATTAAGCAGCTATGCTTGTATCAGAGCTGGGCCTTGAATCCTTGGAATGCAGGCAACAAACGACACACACAGGGAAGCTTACAGCAGGAGTTGCAGACAGGGCACTACACATCTCTCTGACAAATCCAAGTCTCCAGTATAAAACATCTAGAGCCCTGCAAAATTCTAGACTGTCAACATTGTTAAATCAGCTTCTTGTTGTATACAGCAGCTTTCATGATGGCATGTTTGGTACAGTTACATCCAGGGATTACAGTGAGGTAACACAATGATAAATCATGTCTCTGACTTCTAAACTGGCTTCCCTTATTGACCTGGGGCCCACTGCCATTGCACTCTGAAGTCACGTTTATGATGTTGGAAGTTAAGCAAAG
This sequence comes from Fregata magnificens, assembly GCA_013389945.1. Classification (NCBI taxonomy): domain Eukaryota; kingdom Metazoa; phylum Chordata; class Aves; order Suliformes; family Fregatidae; genus Fregata; species Fregata magnificens. The sequence continues at coordinate 51,700 of WAAD01036914.1, read as the reverse complement.
CCAAATAACTCATGCTATAATAGCACATTATACAAACATTTTAAAACGTTTGGCTGGATCTTGCTGTTTGTGAAGAACAGTGTCATGTTGTAGATTTACACCATCTTCAGGAGTTTGTTTGGTTTTTTTTGGTGGTTTTTTTTTTTTTTTAATTGAAAAAGAGAGGATTGTCATGTAACGAAGTGAAGACAGCGCTAGGAAATTTAAGTAAGGGGCCAAAATCCATCCCAGGCACAGACTCTGGAGGAACAGAGTACTTTACTCACAAGTCCATCCACAGCTAGTATCAATATATTACTGCCTAGATGTCAAACTGAGGACAGACTGGAGAGACTTAGCTTCTCTGTGCATCCCTGGAAAATGAGAAAAACTACTTCCCCTTTCAAAACAGATACTCCGAGGTATGGTACCTTAACATTTCTTTAACACTTACAGATTCTCAGATAGAATGTATTGGCACTACCTAAGTCAAAGTATTATTCTATTATTACCTATTTAACACCTAGTTAAACATTACTTAACCCATTGGCATAAACCCAATACATCCCCATTAAGTTAAATATTGCTAATGCACTATTGTTTAAATTAAGCACTAGTCTAAGCAGCAGTAAATGTCATTCACTGTCATTAGGGTAAATTGGTTCCCTGGGCAACATACCAGGAATGCAGGTGTCCTGATTACATGAGTCCTTATTAAATACAGTACACTATTTCTTAAAAAATGGAACTCAAGCTGATTGTGACAAAAACCTCAGCTATTCCTTTTTGCAGCGGGGAAGGATGCACAAACACAACTACCATAACGCACATGCGCCCATCTCTCTACAGCAACTCCCAGATCCCTTTACAGAACAATGTTTGCCAATTGTGTCATGGCTTAGTCACAGGCCCTGAGCACAGAAGAAGCTCTACCAAGATAGGGATCTACGCGAGAACAAGGAACTATTGAAGCCAGGCATCCTCCTGCAGAGAGCTTTTTATATGACTGAAACCTTGAAGCAGATAAGGCTCCGCACAGATGGAAGTACTGCTCCTATAGTAAATTGCAGGACCAGAGTTTGAGATGATAATCACTTGCTATTTATCAAGGATTGTGTCTTCTGTGAAGACCCTAGTATACCTCAGGGGGCTAAATAATAATGAGATATACTGTATCTCACACACCTGAAGTATTACAGATCAGCTGTAATAACACATTCATGTTCTTATTGCATTTTTCAGTTACTAATGTGACCAAATAGCCTAAAGTGTATTAGCTTAATAACCATTAAAACCCCACAGATTTACAAAAATGTGCTACTTTTCTTTCCTCTTTAAAAGAAACACAGGCTTTGAAATGCTAACTTAAGTGTTTTTATTTCTGTTCAATAACAGAACTGTCATGGTTTAACCCCAGCTGGCAACTAAGGACCACACAGCCACTTGCTCACTCCCCCCCTGGTGGGATGGGGGAGAGAATCGGAAGAGTAAAAGTGAGAAAACTCATGGGTTAAGATAAAGACAGTTTAACAGGTAAAGCAAAAGCCGCACACACAAGCAAAGCAAAACAAGGAATGCATTCACTACTTCCCATTGGCAGGCAGGTGTTCAGCCATCTCCAGGAAAGCAGGGCTCCATCATGCGTAACGGTTACTTGGGAAGACAAACGCCACCACTCTGAATGTCCCCCCCTTCCTCCTTCTTCCCCCAGCCTTTATGCTGAGCATGATGTCATATGGTATGGGATATCCCTTTGGTCAGTTGGGGTCAGCTGTCCCAGCTGTGTCCCCTCCCAGCTTCTTGTGCACCCCCAGCCTACTCACTGGTGGGGTGGTGAGAGAGGCAGAAAAGGCCTTGACTCTGTGTAAGCACTGCTCAGCAGTAACTAAAACATCCCTGTGTTATGAACACTGTTTTCAGCACAAATCCAAAACATAGCCCCATACTAGCTACTATGAAGAAAATTAACTCTGTCCCAGCCAAAACCAGCACAGGGATTCATGCATTGGAAGAGTTAAGAAGTGATAGTAGTGCTGAGAATCATATGAACTGCTCCTGTTAGCAACTACTTTATGGAGCTGAAGGACAGCTGGTGATCCTTGCCTTGGGGTTAGCAATTTGATATCTATTTGGTTTTCTTCCTTGACAATATGAACCCTATACATCATTTACATAATGCAACACACTTGCATTCTTCTGCTGGGCTTCGGAATTTAGATTAGTAACAGAAACATGAGAGATGCTGGTTAAACAATATAGATGTCATCCATTAAAATATTAGTTTTACTCATTGTCCCAGTGCAACCTTTTAAATAGAACATTTTGAGCCCGGAGATGCAGTTCCTTCCACACAGACAGGCCTTTCTAATAAAATTATATGTAGTCTAAATGACATCAAGAGGTTTATTGATTCTACCTTCTATTGGTAATGAAAACCAAAGCAATTAATTCTATGGAACCTACAGCAAAGCAAGAACATTATGACTTTAATATGTGACTATGCAATAAACATTAAAGATTTGTATGTTAAGAATCAACTAGAGAAACTGAAATGAAAAATGGGCTCATACGAAGAATGAAAGCATTTTATGTAAATAAAGCATCACACGGGTGCAAATTCACTAGCTGTATGAGCATGTGCACATGCAAAGAGAAGGAGCCTAGGAGGACTATGCTCCTTCATTAGTCATTTCTGAGGCCCTCAGAGCAGCAAGCATCATATGCTAAGATGTCAAAGCAGTGCTCCCCTCCCCCCTCATTCCTCTTAACTAGCAAAGCCAATAGTGAGGCAACAAATTTTTGACAAAAATATAGTAAACCTTACACAAGAGTTTACCTAGAAGCTTTTATATGAGGAAGAGATGCAAGGAGTAGGATTCTGAAGGTGACTCCTGTGACTAGGTTTGGATGAAGCCCATTACACGTTGAAAGCAGATATATACCATAAGTCATTCTACTTGACTCCCAGCACTGCTTGAGCTCTACAAAATGCATGCAGCAAAACCACAGAAAAATTGAAAAATTGCCTAGTTTTGAATTCTGTTTTAAGCTTGAAAATCATTGTGTCTTCATGAAAAGATTTGTTAAGAGACTCATGAACAACACAGACCCAGTTGTAAGTATGTCAAGACTTATTAGTGAGTGACAAGAAGGTGCTACTATAGAAGATCTTACACCTTTTGCCAGTGTCTTAATATGCAGGTAGCTAGACGTTGGAGGAAGTTGCATCCCCCCAGATGCTGGGAAATTCTGCTATAAATTTTATTATCAATGGAATCTAGCGTTGCCAAACATGAACACTTAGAAAGCTTAAGCCAGACCATTATCAAATCATGAGATTGAACTAGAAATTGTGAGATTTGAAATATACTCAATATGCACTTCTTCCTACTGACTCTTTCTAAGATTTACATCACATTCAGATCTCATTTTAAGATATTCATGGACAACAACAACAAAGAAAAAAGCGAGAGAGAAACAGACAGGGGGAAAAGAAAGCTTCTTGCCTCCAGAATTAGAGCTGAAGAAAAGTAGTAAGTGAAACAGTAGCAGCTGACAGAAGAGCCTGTTCTCCCCAACCAAGTCCTTTAGACTATTTAGTTCACTATTTAGTGAATGAATACTATGTTTACAGTTCTTGTAAGGGTGCAATTGCAGTTCACCACAGACACATGGGAAACAGCTTGAATGCTGGTAGAAGTGCACTAACAGTACACACAACAGGCCAGGCCAGAAGCATTCGGCCAGTATTCCAGCCACAGTTTAGCAAACCAAGCTCAGTGCTGCACTGTTTTTACAGCCATGGGTACTTGAAGTTTTTTTGAGTTAAAGTTTATTTTAGCTGAGATGTGATATATATTGAGTATAGCACATTTCATTCATTTCTTATGATTTCAGTTACTTATCTAATTTGGAATAGTTCCTTTTTTTCCTCATCTTTATTTTCATCTGTCTGATCACAGGACACTTCACAGGATAATGTCCTATTTTTTGTTAATTTGATTTAGTTTTTTTTAAATCAGGTACATAGAAAACACCCGAGGTAAAAAAAGCTAAATCACAAGTGGTGTTTGCAGGCACATCTCTAACAAAACACAGTACAATTGTACAAGACAGCTGTTGAAATCTAGTAAGCACTTGCAAAGTTTCCTACATACTGAAGCCACCCACTGCTGTGGAAGATGCTTGCAAGCAGAAATGTGGTTGGAATTTTGACCCTTTACATAAAAAATAGAAAGGTTTGGTTCAAACCACAGAGACTGGGACTTATATCATCAAAACATCCTAAAAGTTCAGTATTGATGCAACCTCTCCCCACAGCAGAAATAACAGTGGTATTGATAAAAAGCAATAACATGATTAGTTTATTTACTAAGCAGAAATCTTAGTATAAATACAGAAGTCGCCTACAACTTAAAATAGCAGTTTAAGCTCAGATTTCTAGAAATGAATTTATGTTAGAACCTGCCAAAATAGTCACAGAAATTATTCTACCTGTTTAAACTACTTATAACTTAAACAAAATAAAGAAGAAATCATGGCTACATAACACACCATATAACCTGAAAACAAAAAAGCACTGAAGGAACAGAAATGGGCAAAAGGACAGAAAGATAAACACAGAAATGCTACTTCCATAAATTGAGGGGGGAGGGGGGCAGGGAAAGTAGCTCCAATACCCTCTTTTTCAGTAATACTGCATTACTGAGTTGGCTCCTCCCACAATGGGCCTTAGCAACAATGCAGCCACTTGGAATACATTCAGCCATGGGTTTTTCAGACAAACAAAAGAAGTGGCAAGGAGAAAAGAGAGACACAATACAATGCCAGTTGGCACAAGAGCATCTATCACTTCCACTGCTAAATGCCAATGACTTTTGTATTTGTGCTTATGGGCAGGAAATCCTGGCTCCTTTGCCAAGGAGTCCATCATACTGTGATTACAGGAGGAGGGGATTTCCATCTGCCTTATTCCCAGAACAATTCTGGCTACTTTCAGAAACTATGTCTAAGAGTTCAAAAAGACTACATTGTGTGAACATGGTTCCAACCAAATGCAATCAATCTGCATATTTGCTGTGAGGACAGTCAAATTATTCTCATACCTGTTTGTTTTGTGGGTTTTCTGGTGGTGTGGTTTTTCTGTCTTCCCCCCCCCGCCCCGAAGTACTGTATCCCTGCATTTCCTGCTGATCTGAAGAGCTGCGGAACTTCTGACCTCAATGCATTTCTGACTTGATAACGGATTGGTATGCACTAAAAACCTACTGCATCCCACCAGATGATAAAAATTGCTCTCACTGGTTGAAAACCTAGCACTTACAGATATCTGATTATGGAATGCATTTCCAATCTTAACAATCCTTCAGAACAGTATATGTTTTTCTGAACCTGGACAACCCTCAAAACTGTTGCAATGGCCTCCTCCTGCAACATGGCATCAATAACAGTGGTCTGAGCTCTCACATACAACAGTCACCTGTTCCAGAACAGAGGCAGAATGAGATACCAACAAAGAGCAAAGCAAGCACAAAAGAAAAGGAGGGTGGCTGGATCTGGGCATAGGTCCACAGAGGTGCCAGGAATTAGAGCCACCTCCACGTGCTGAACATCTAGTCCTAAGTCCTCATGTCCTGTCAAATAAATGGGGACAGGGAAGGCTTGTGGTTGGAACATACCGCACTTTGGCTCGCCCCAGTTCTCATAAGAGAAAGCAGTTCTCTCTCCTATGGTGTGGTCAGGGCTGGCACAGATGAACTAGGCGAATGAGGGAACTATAAATCAATCCCCTCCTCCTTCCTTGTGCCAAGCAAACCACAGCAGAGAAGAGAATCTGGACCCTGCTCCTTTGATATTCTAGAGAGCCTACACCCTAATTTACTAGTTAAAGAAGTCTTGTTGCCTTTCCCCACCCCTTACGCAACCTTGGTGACTATAAAACACCAGGCCTGCTTTGAAACCTCTCCTTTACTCACTCATCCAAACACCAACTTTGCTCATAGCTTTGTACAATGCTTAAGATGAGCTAAAACAGTTACCTGGGAATCAAACAGTATGCATGACAAAGGAAAGCTGCGATTGAAAAATAAATAAATAAATAAATTGTTGGGCTGTCAACTGAGACAAACTCTATAAACTATTGTGTTTGCAATATCACGCTGCATGTTTCAGTACTTGAAGTCATACACTATATACTTTACTGATCGATTTGCATACCGTATCGATCTCAAGGGTTGTATAATGTGTTTGATTTGTGGCACTTCTGCATAATTTTCTGATTAAGTTACTTATTTAACCTATTGACCTTTACTCTTAATTAAAGAGCCTATGTAAATGTTGAGCTGTAATCAACTTGCACACTACTGAGAGGAATTTACATCTTGTGCAATTTACTTACTCTTTAAGGCTTTACACTAACACTGTGTGGTACGCAACGGACATTTTCATCCTTTGCAGTTCAGGTTTGTGAAACATCCTAGGAATCTAACTTTACTCTCAACAACTTTCAAACAAAATTCCCATAGGCATTTGGTCCTTTAAAACAAAACTCACGCAACAGAAATTCCTACTTCGAAAGCCTAAAAGAGAAAGAGCAAGTTAAATCTGTGCCTAGTTTTCTTATGCAACTGGTCACTTGTACTAATACCTGTTTACCATTCAAGACTTCAGTTTTGGGTAAGATCTCTATTGTGTACACCTATGCTGTACATACCCAACAAGAAGCGCCTGCTCTACAGAGCTGGCAGCACATTACATTCAGCATTGGTCACCACTCAAAATTTTAAAGTTACAGTAGAACTGATTATTTCTCACTAACATGGAATCCTAATTTGAGCAAATCAGTTGGTGAACAAAGAAAAACAACAAAAAAACCCCCAAACATACCACACAAACAAAAAACCAAAACAAACCACCACACCAGAGTCACTGCATTGCACTATATTGTTTGTTATTGTTGAGAAGTCCAATTTAGTTTTAATAATTTATAGCACTTGGTTGTTCTTACTAAGTGTAATACAGTATTTTACTGACTCACGGTAAAGCTAGAGGACATCTCAATAATTCAGTTAACAAACAAACTGCAATGTTTTGTGTGTGTAGAAAGTATTATGTTGATAGCTTGGAAAGTCAGCAGTTTGACAGCAGACATTAACTAAGTATTTAAAAGCTGCAGTTATACCTTCCTTACAAACACATATCCTTTATCTCTCCCTGCATATACCCCAACAAAAGCATAAAGATTAAAGATGACAAGAAGATAACGTTCAGTAATCACTCTGATCCAAAAAGTATGACAATGCTATGCCCCTTGAGACAGTTCTTATTGCTCCACAATGAGCAACCAGAAAAAAAAGTCACTGACTTGCTCAATTACTGATGGCCTTAAGATCAAACTATGCCAGTGGCTAGATGCAAAGGATATAAGTCAAAAACTAACAGGCATAAACATAATGATATAAAACAAGCTGGTGAATTGAAGCTGAGTGGGTTGCACTCCATGCAGACTGAATAAAGCAAAAGACATTTCCAAAGAACTGAAACTGAACCCCCAACCTTTCTATACAACTGCTTGCTTTTTAACAGCACTCTACATTGAAGTTACCTGCAAGAAGGTCTGTTTTCACACCAATCTTAGCTCTCTTTTTCTTTTTTAAAGCTCAAAAAGCCTTTTTTGATTGGGGATTTTACTTTACACACCTTGTTTCTATATGGGCAGCAGCAATCACAGGTATTTTTTCAAACAACCAATATTCCTCTTATGCCATTTTTTTAAGCTGCTGAAACACACAGACTGAAATCTTTCCTTGGTGAAGGATGCCACTGCGTAATGTTGACCACAGGTGTCCCCGTGTTAAAATCCACAGAGTGAAGCAAAGCAAATGGCAGAAGGAGGCTTGACTCAGACCAAAGGAATCAATTCTTCCCTGCAATACATACAAAGGAGTCCACCAGCATTTTGCAAACAGAGGAAGAATTTACCCCTAGATTGACCCAGAAGACCACCAAGGCTAGAACACGTGAACTTGCAACACAGACAGGGTATTTACTGGCCCTTATTACCATATGCAGATGCAGAGTAGAAATTTGTGGAATTACTTGAGTTTTCAGCATTTGCTCTTTCCCCTCTCTTCCACCTTCAGCTTCACTTCCTATCTGTATGCTTCACTTTGCCCTCTTTAAAAAAATAAGATATCTTAGTCTCCTTAATTGCACACTTTACCATTATTCCCTAAACTAATTAGAATGCATTGTTTCTTGTTATGTTGGCTCTGTGTAACTTGTTCAGTCCTAGTGCTGAATAATGCTGCTACCAAACTTTCTGCAGCAACTGCTTTTTCCTCCATGGCTTCGCCTATTTCCCAGCAAGTTGTCTGTTATTGGCAAGAGAGGAAGAGACAAAATTACCATTCTTCTACCTTTGTCGATTAGTTTAGAGATGTGACTGAGATGCACTGAAGATAGAGTTCAGAATTAAAACTGAATTAAGACTATCTGAATGAGGACAATACTCATCAAGAGAGGGCTTTAAAGAGCAGTTACTTCTATGAGAAACCTGCAGACCAAATTGAGGTGCAAAAGTCATATGCACCCTTGCTATTGGTAGGAACTGCTATTGTAGGAATGCGTTCCAGTGAAATCCGATGAGACTTGTCAAAGGGAAATAGTGTCATTTGCTCACTAGGGCTAATTTTGATTACTTCTTCCCTAAGCTCTCCTAGAACAAGTATCAAAGTGAAAGCTCACGTTCCTTCCATTGTCAGTAATGGAAGAGCTGCTGGTGGCTTTTTGCTAGCCATGTATGTGGGCAATAAGAAGCCTCCAAGCCAGTTACCAGAGCACATAAGAAACCTCTACATTTAAAATATTCAGCTTGCTCCACAAAGAATGCACCTTGATTAGTAGAGTGTATTAAATTTCACCTACTTAACTTTGCAGCTTGATTAGTGAAGTATGCAGCTTAATCAGCACAGCACGCAACTCATGACAACATGCACCACCTAAAACTGAAACTAATGATAGGACCCAACAGAATCCCCAGTACATGTCTCTAAGTAAAACGTGTAGTGCAGGGGATTCAAAGCAGGCTCTTAGGTCTGTAAAAGAACAATTGAAATGTTCAGTTCTGGCAGCAACCTTGTGGCTTTGTAAGGTGTATGATTCAGGTTGTAAAGTTTCAACTGTCCAGTAGCTGGAGTAGTCAGGCAACAGACAGCTTCTTTCAGTGCAAAACCAAGCAGCACCCTCATCAGTAATGCTGGTCACTGTGATCACAACATCCCTGTATTCATCATCCATGGGCAGTACATAGCCAAATCCAACTTTCAGTATTTAATTTTAAGGACACCTGAGATAGCATCATTGGCCATCCAAAACATGATTTCATTATCCCAGGGAAATTAGGGGGAATATCTGAAGATAGCAAGCATGTTAGCAATTCAGGTAAATTATCATTACAATTTACGCACTAGCAAGATAAACATAAGAGTTATAAAGTGTTTCAACTCTACACAGTTAGGATTTGGAGGCATTTCAGATATGAACCGAGTTTGGATTTTAAAGAATCCTAAAGCTGAAAATTGTTCAGACACAGTGTTTCAGCCTAGACTGGTTTGCTGCCCAGAAGTAAAGACAAACTCTGGCATAATTAGGAAGTAACTTCACTTTCAGTAGAATATAACTATATGTTCTGTCCCTAGACTATAAAGAAATGCAGTTATAGCTATAGCTTTCTGTAGCTATCACTCTACACAGTATTTCCTTAATGATTTTTTTTTTTACCCCCTCCATGGTCATCCTATATTGCTGTGAACTCATGAGATGAATTCACAGTGTTGTTATTTATGGTTCAGATTCTAAGACTGCTGCAGTTAATGGAATCATTGTGTGTTGTCTACAGGGGGGTTTTGCAGAATATGTGGCATTTACCAGAGCACAAATCTTACCAACAGAGGTACCTGTACTCACATAATTCTTAACCCACACCCTTTTGGATAGTACACATTCACTAAGGAAAAGAAAAATAGGTATGTGTCTCAAACTGCCAGATACTCAGCTGTTTCTCAGCAGGACTGGATGCCATTCCCATCTCAACAAACCTAGAGCTATTAATAGTCAAGGTTTTGGCCTGGCAACTTCTGCAACACTTAGAAAAAATACAGTATCAAACTACAACAATTGTCAGACAAATAAAGTACAGAGATTACCACTTACATGCGCTATGTCAAAAAAGAAAAAAAAAACCCAAACAAAAACACCGACCCAAACACACCCAACAAAAAACCCCCCAAATCTCATCTTTTTAATTCGTCAGAAAGGTTCACATTACTAAGAAAAACAAGTAAATACCAAACAGCATTAAACTTTGGTTGTTGAGGTTTCATCTTATATCTCCTACACAGCAAATATAAACACACACACACACAAAAAAAAATCTCAATCTTTCAATTAAGAAGTTAACTCTCAGGTAAGACTGAACAAAAGCTGCATTTTGCACCCATCTTAAACCATGTACCTAAAAACCCAGCATAGTGATAGAAGTATGCTAGCATCAATTCAGACCCGCTTCTGAGAGGTGATGCCAGTAGAAACACAGAGGATACAAGGTTTCAGTTTGGGAATCAGGACTTCAGCAGCCAACCTGAAAATCCAAAGGTCACTGCATCCTTTCTATCACAGCTTGCTAGACTGGGATTCGCATTCTATCATGTTTCTGGAAGTAGTTCAAAGGTGTATTTAGAAGTCCTGTGTTGGTCCATTCTTCAGATCCTCTTCTGCTATAAACCTCTGTAGAAAAAAAGCTTCAATATCCTTACACCATTTTACCCTAAGC